>JALPQD010000338.1:46783-94982 GCA_023101885.1 Typhlomys cinereus
TTTTATGTTTTCTTCAGACTTATAAGCACAAATTCTGATATTTCCCATCTGTGATAACTTTCAAGGTAGAGAGCATATCGAGGTCCCTGCTTTTACACCATTGCTTTATGCTCTTTTGCAACTGATACCTGGTCGTTTCCATCGTGGGTCGTTTTATTCAGGTGTGCCTCTTTCATGTCTACCTTTACTAGTAATGGAAAGTTTTTGCAAATTATTTGATGCTTGGCTTTTTCTACTGGATCCCTTTACTGGGCTTTGTCTTCTTAATTCTTCTGCTCAGGAGCTGAAGGTGGTCCCAAGGCCTGACCTGGAACCTGGACTCTTGCCCGTGTGGTCCTGCCCCATCCTGCTGCAGGTCTGACCTCCCCATTCTCAGAGGCACGTGCTGTGCTCCTACCCTCGTCCTTACATGCGGAGACTCTGCTATCCTGGTTCATTGCCAATGCTCGCCCATGTCCTTCCGGGCAGCGAACACCCCCAGTTCTCGTCAGTCCTCTCAAATCTCATCTGCTGAGTTGCCTCTGCATTGAAGAAGCTGGAGACATGACACCTTGGAGTCTGTCTTCCCAGCGAACGTTTGACCACTGGAGAAGCTAGATGTGGGACCATCTCCTGTCCCTGACTGCACTTGGCTCGGGTCAGGATGCACAATAACTTCTGGGCAAACTCGTATGAAGGGATGTGCTGTCACCCGCAGACTGGACGTAGAGATCAGAACAGGGAACAGCCTGCCCGGTAGGACCCGCCCAGGCAGGCCAGAAGTGTGCATGGTGGGAACTGGATTGACACAGTGGAGGGGAAAGTCCAGGGCTATGCTAGGAACTCTTTCACCTCCCTTGTCATGGTCACATAAGTAACGCAGAACCCTGAGTCTGTTCCCTTGGGGCCTGGGAATGTACATATGCCACAGCTCCACCACCAGACAGATGCTTCTCAAATCCAGTCTGTGGGCCCTGCAGGCAGGCAGCTTGCTCTGACTGACTCTGGCTCCATCATGCCTGTAGCTGACTCTCTAGTTCTAGTCATCTTCAGAAATAAAGCACCTCTGGAAGATAGCTCAGTACAGTTGCTTTGACAGGAAGTCAGGGGACCCAGATAGGGACACCAGCATGTAGCACAGCCATCTGCTGGCCACGTGACAAAAGGCACCTGCCTAGTCATTGCCACCCCAACCCCTTCCCGCTACACATTACTCTTAAGATGATGAAACTAGTTTGGATGGGATTGTGGGGTGCAATGAAGCTATTCCTTAGAAGTAAGCATCCTTGGGACAAATTCCCTGGCCGTCCCAGGGTCAGGGGCTGAGCTGAGAGCTTTACTTAGCCTGTTAGCACAGGGCCTTACCGAGATTTGCTCAAGCCCGCGGCCATGCTCCTGTCACTAATGCGCGTCTTCATCACCTCCGGGTAATCTCCATTCTTGAAAATAGGGTGTGCAAACCAGCCTCCCATAAACTGTGGGACAGAGGGGAGGAAACGGGGGACAGTCAGGCTCGGCATTACAGGAGGGCACACTGAGCGTTTCAGGAGGGCACACTGAGCATTACAGGAGAACACACGAGCATTACAGGAGGGCACACTGAGCGTTAGGAGGGGCACTGAGCGTTACAGGAGGGCGCACTGAGCGTTACAGGTGTGGTGCTTGGCGTTGCAGAAGGGCATACCAGGAGTTCAACGCCACTGCTCAGAACCTCCCCTGCCTACTCAGGCTCACTCTGTCCCACAAGTCTTCCACCTCTGAATAGCCCTTAAGACAGGGCCAGTTTCTTGGGGTGATTTGCTGAGGATATTCTATCCATCTATCCCTATATTATCTGTCATCTATCATATGTTTATGACCTATCTATTATCTATCATTTTCAACCTGTCTATATATTAATCATCTGTGCTAGTCCTAAATGCAGGTGCATAGTCTCCAACAAATGGCTCAAACTAATGATACTACAGCCTTAACACCTCATGGGTTTGATTTGGGCAGGAAAGTTACAGCTCTAAGTCCTCAAATCTGTGCATGTGAATGAAAGGCACATTTTTGTTTTGGAAGTCTATGTTCAGCTCTGGTGTGAAATGGTTGGGCACCACAGTCCTTACATCTTCCAAAGACTCTAGGACCAGTCTGTAGGCTCCTCTCCAGAACTGAAAATGGAAATCAACATGGTGGGTGGAAGCATGAGAGGGGGAGGCACCAGCAGTCCTGGGGGAAGCTGTGCCTTCCCATCCAGTCATGTCCAAACAGATGTGGGTGTCTCACGTTGGCACCTGCTTATATACAAGATTCTACTTCCTTGGGAAGAAACTCCACATTTTAGATAGATAGGCTCTTGTTTTAAGAATTAATAATTCAGGGGCTGGAGAGATGGCTCAGGGGTTAAGTCTCTGCCTTGCAGGTGGAGAGTCCTGTGTTTGGATCCTAGATCCCACGTATAGATGCCAGGGCGGAAGCGGGGGTGGGCTGTGCTTCTGGTTCTGGTGGGTGGAGCCTGTGCATCCCCAGGCAGAGTAAACAAGGAGGAGGTGGAGGCAGTTCATGGTGGTTCCCGAATTCGCCCTTGGATCTACACATAAACAGACACACATACATACACACATGCGCGCACACACACAATTGAATAAAATAATAATAATAAAACAATATATTTTAAAAAAGAAGCAATTAAATCACTAATGAGCCTCTGATTTAGGAATTCTTGGGCCGGAGTAATACAATGAAACAGCAACCCCAGATGCACCAGGTGCGGCTAGCTGGGCTGTGAAGCTACCATTTGAAGCAGAGAGAATGGAGAGACAGGAGTCTTGTCTATGAACTGCCTTTGAACCAGTATCATGCCCAGTGAGTATGACATGCACAAAATGTTTTTCTTTTTGCAATGAGACCTCATGTGCCCCAGACTAGCCTTGAACTTATTAGTTGGGGGAGACCCTGGCCTTTGGATCCTCCTGCCTCTATATCTCCAGTGCTGGGATTACAGGCATGTGCCACCATGCCCAGTTTTCTGTAGTGCTGAGGACCAAAGGCCAGGCTTCATGTATGCCTCAAGATTACTACTAATGAAGCCTCCTCCCCAGCCCTGTGCAAACAATCTGTTAAGACATAAAATGTGGTTCTGTAACTCATGACCTTTGTCACAGCAAATCTCTGGAGCAGGATACTTCTGGTTCACAGATTAAAAAACCTCAGTAATGAAAAAGTTAGGTGCTGCCTTCAAGCTAAGAAAAATCCAGGAGAAGCCCAGTTGGGCCTAGAAGCCAAGCCTGTAATTCTCAGTCCACTTCTGTTTCTATTAGTGCACGACAGGAGAGGAGACAGTACTAGAGTAGACAGACCTGCACGTGTCTCCTGGCAGCCTCCACATCTTCCTGGTTCGAGGGGTCCCTGGGCTCGGCCCAGTCGATATTGAGGGTGATGGAGATCGTCCCTCCCTGGCTGGCACGGTATTTGTCATTATAGAGATGCCAGGCCTCAGCATGAGCCTTTATCAGATTGTGGCCAACAGTATACGGAGCTGTGCCAGGCCTGTCAGAGATCCCTGGAAAGACACACACAAAGGTCAGCCGGGAATTTGGTTCATTGCACTCTGTAGCTCAGAGAAAATATCAACATTAGAAGACTGGGATTCAAATCCTGCCTCTCACTCTCATAGATGGCAGGAAGTCTGCTTCCAGCTTCTTTCTTGGCAGCCCAGGTTCCTGTGGGAGAAACTAAGCTGCATATGAGCAGCAGCGGCAATGCTCTGGCCAGGAGAAGGCACTAGATGTGCTGGCTTCTATCCTCTCCACAAAGCATGATACATGTTCCCAGTGCCTCCAGAGCTGGCATCCTGAAGCTCTCAGGGTCCACTGTAGAAGCCAGGACTGGAGAACATGGCTGATGCTGGCAGCTCATTCTTCTAGAGCAAGTGCTCAGACCACAGTGCCAACTAAGAACCATGGCAGATGCCCTGAGCAGTGATGAGACACACCTCTCCATGTTATTTCCAGTTTTCAAATGCACGTGGAGTATGGGGGTGTCATAGTTGGGCACAGGTGTCAACTTGACAGTTGAAGGCTTGAGCTCTGGGCACATTTGTAGAGAATTAGTGGTTGGGTTAAGCCCAGAGCAAACCTGCAGGAGATTGTCTAGCTGACGGGGAAGGCCCAGATGGGTGGGACTAAGCCCTGATCAGATGAATAAAATACTGAGAGCTGGTTGAGGAAGTTGGCATCTTTGTGTACACTTGGCCAGACATGCTGGTCTGGCAAGTAAGGATCATCCCTCTCTCAGCCATTACATAGAGATGATGTGGCCAGTTCCCTCAGCCCTGGTGTTGGTCCATGCTCTTCTCATTAAGCTAGACTATGAACTATAATTGGACTGTCATAGGAAATAAACACCTTGTTCCCTTGAGCTGTTTGATGGTCATTTATCAGCAACCATGCAGGCTAGCTGTAACAGGAGATGCACAAGTGCACGTGTGTGGAGGCCAGAGGACAACATCAGGGAGACTATCCACCTCCTTGGAGATAAAGAATATATCACTATCCTTCTCTCCAGCACACCAGGCTGACCAGTCAACTAGCCCCAGGGATCTGCTTGTCTCCTCCTCCCCCGCACTGGTTACAAGTGTGTACCAGTGCACTTGGCTTTTGAGGTAGGTTCTTAGAATGGAGTCAGGTCCTAGTGCTTGCAGGACATGCACTTTACCCACTGAGTTATCTTCCCAAGTCCTCTAGGCAGAGTTTCCAAGGCACTTGGGGCTGCCCTGGCCACCCCCTCTCCATGCCACCTGTACCATGTCTTCGATGTGCTAATATGGACAAGTTTTTACCTGGAGCAAATACCCCAGAGCCATAGCCATGGGTTGTGATGACGTAGGGCTCATTCAGTGTGATCCAGAACTTCACCTTGTCCCCTAGATTCTGGAAGAGTACTTCTGCATAATCCTTGAACCGCTGCACAATCGTCTCGTTCTCCCAGCCTCCGACATCATGGAGTGCCTGCGGCAGGTCCCAGTGGTACAGGGTCACCTGTGAGGAAGCAGGTCAGCCATCTCATGAACCAAATTCCTGAAGTCACTGATGAGAAGCACGAGATCATGTGTCTGGAAGGGACCTCTGAGAATGAGAGGCTCTGAAGGTTTTTCAGTTTCCAAGATGAGGAGGAAAATCCCTCCTGCTTCAATTCTGTGTTGTGGAAATCATGGACAAGCCAAAAATTAAGTATCAAATCTGATCCACGGCCAGGGAGGTGGTTTATTGGTAAAAGTGCCTGAGTGCAAACCTGTGAACACATGGTAGAAGGAGAGAACTGATTTCTACTTACATATTTGTGTGTGTGTGAATGTGTATCAGAGGGTGCTATGTGTCTCTGTGAAAGACCAAGGATGACCTCGGGAATCATCCTGGATTGCTTACCTCCTTCCTTCTTGTTTTGCTCTGGAATTTCCCAGGCTCTGCCACCAAGGTCAGAGGTGCAGGCCACCACCATTTAGGCCTGGCATTTTTACATGGGACCTGGGATCAAACTCAGGACCTTGTACTTCACAGGTAGAGTCTTTTAACCCCTGAGTCATCTGTTCAGCCCCAAAACTGACTTCTAAAAGTTGTCCTCTGATCTCATTGTGAAAGCCCTGACACATGTGCACCCAGACTTATACCCTCTCTCTCTCTGTCTTTCTTTATCTGTCTTTCACATACAATAAATACGTTTAAAAGAAATAGATACTCAAATTCCTGTCTCAGAAAAGCAAAACTCAGTGCTGTGATCATAATAAATGAGCTCCCCTTGCCCTGCTGCCCACCCGCTCCCTAGGCAGGGCCCTTGCTTGCCTGGGGCGTGATGCTGGCAGCCAGCAGAGCATCGACTAGCCGCACGTAGTAGCTGAGGCCTGCTTGGTTGATGAAGTTGGTGGTCCCGTCAGGGAGGACTCGAGTCCAGGAGATGGAGAAGCGGTAATGGGACACGCCCAGGTTCTGCAGGGCCACCACGTCCTCAGCAATTTTGTGATAGCTGTCGCAGGCCACATCCCCCGTGTCGTCGTTCTCGATCTTCAGGGGCGTGTGCGAACGTGTCCCAGATGCTGAGTCCCTTGCCATCTTCTCTCCAGGCACCTTCGATCTCAAGGACAGACAGGATCTAAGCCATTCAGCCCCACACAGATTCCTTTTCCCCAGGGAAGGAATACCCAGGAGGAAGGTCTCAGTGGCCCCGCCTCTGGGATCCTTCCTGGGACACTGCTGCCCCACTCCCTGATCTCCTGATGGGACGCGTGATGCCCTCATACCACACATGCAGCCCGGTGCTGGCTGCCTGGTTTTCCTCTAGACCATGTATCCTACAGAGCATGACTTTCTTTTCCTTTTCTCTTTCTTCTATTATGAATTCCAGTGTAGACAGGGATGACCTTGAATTCTGATCCTTCCACTTTCACTGCCTGAGTGCTGGGGATGACAGCTGTGGCCAAGCTAGAGGTGGGTCCTAGGCCTGTGCTGTCGGAGGGCCTCCACCACGCCAAGCAGCATCCCTGGTCCCAGTACCGTAACTGTCCAGCTTGGGATCCCAAACTAATGTAAGTAGCAGGCCTGGTATATGGTGAGGACCGTCTAAAAGTTTTTAATGTACAATTTCACACTGCTATCGCCTCTAACCAGGTTGGTCACTAGACATAGGTCATGGAGTGTTTCCCCTCCTACCTCCCCTCAGTTATTCTTCCAACAAGCCCAGCAAAAATGCCTGCCTAGGCTCTTACTTTGATGCGTATAGTTCAACATTTCAGGGTCAGCAAGCTGGCTCGATGGGTAAAAGCACTTCCACTTCAAACCTAATGATCTGAGTTATGACACGAGGAACACACGTGGTGAGAGGAGAGAACTAACTTCCACAGTTTGTCCTCTGACCTCCACACTCATGCTGTGGCACACACGCACACACAAGACAAAAGTAAAATAAAAAAACATTTCAATAACTAAGGTATGATAAGATGTGATTGCTCACAACTCAGGTAACCTGGCATTCTAACGAGAACAGACACCTCGTCTTGACTGTAAAGAGGCAGAGTGGAGCCAGAGAAGTACCACATGGAGCCATCTGTGTATAGGAGGAGGAGGAGGAGGAGGATTGAGTCGAGAGAGTCTACATTAAGGACATCAGATTTCTCACATGGCAAACAGAGGCATTAAGCTGTGGAGCTGGAGTGGATCAGAGATCCATGAAAACCATGAACTCGTGGTTTTCATCATACAAAGTGTGGGGCTGGGTGTGTAGCTCAAGAAGTAGAGTGCTTGCCCAGCATACACTGTGCTCCATCCTGCGTCAACCGTAAACTGTTAATTCCAGCACTCGGGAGTGGCGGTAGGAGAATCAGTAATTCAAGAGCATCCTGGGCTGCAGAGTGACCTCAGAACCAGCTGGAACTTAACGAGACCCTGTCTCAAAAGAAGGAAAGGAAAGAAGAGGGAAAAGTGAACACCCCTTGTCAGAAACAGCTAAGAGAGGGAGGTCAATTTCCTCTCCCCTTTTACCTCCCATTCAACATTTGGAGTGAGGACACTCTCCGTGGTGCTGAAATGTCGGAAGACTCCCCAAGGCTGTGAGTTAAGACTACGTTACATCTGGGAACCATGGTAGACACACTGACTTTGGGTTGTAAATAATTGGAAATATAACCCACTTGTGAACTATTTTACCCAGCTCATCCCAATCATTGCTGTATAAAATAAATTGCAGCTTGAAAAACATGGATAAATTCAACGGCTTTTTCAGAGTCAGCCTGTGTGCACACATTTTTAATAAAATTCTCATTCTTTACACCTAAGTAGACTCAGTTTCCTCCATTGGTGTGAAGGGAATTTCCCTAAAAAGGAAAGGAAAGAAGAAAGGGAAGGAAAAGATTTATTATTAGCTAATAAAAGTCTGTCTGAGGTAAATCCTCACATTTTCTCTGCCACAACCCACCTATACTCTAAAACTGTATCCCAAAATATAACCTTTCTGTCTTAAGTTGCTTTTCTAGGGCTCTTTGTTTTTAAATCGCAGCAACAAGAACAGTCACTAATACCGTCCTTACCACATGCTGGTCTGACTGCATGTGCTGGTGTGAAGCTCAGACTGTTCAAGAAGCAGTCCCCCTACCCTCCATGCACATGCTCAGATGCACAGATCTGCTGCAGTCTGGTTTCTGTGCCTGCCTCCCCAGCACCAAGCCGAAGAATGGAGCCCAGCCACAGGGGGGAAGCAGTGCCCATGACCCGGACCTCTCACCTGATAGGCAGAGGAAGCTGCACTCCAGATGAAGTCCTCTGGGAACTGTCCATACAGGAATTCATCTTCCTTGGCCAGCGGCATGCCGTTGTTGGTAATGACCTCTGTGTAGTACCTGGCTGAGGCTCTTTGCCGTGCGAGGCCGGCTTGCACTATTGAAGTCAACGTGGTACAGTCCAAACTTGACTGTGTAGCCATATAGCCACTCAAAGTTGTCCATCAGAGACCAGGCAGAATACCCTCGAAGATCCACACAATCAAGTCTGTAGGCTGGGAACATCCCACAAAGAGCAGAAAACAACTTTTCATTGGGAGAGAACAGCTCTAAAAAGCCAGGCCACACACTGCCCCCCCCCCCCGAGTGCAGACAACTGCCATAAACCATCTAGGTGCACACAAAGGAGCACATACCTGAAAGGGGAGCACCCCACCTTGTCAATTTTAGTTTTAACCAGCTCTGATGACCTTACTAATGATGCACCTTTGCAAAATAAAAATTTCTTCTTCAGTGAATGTCTATAAGAGCCCCAGCGCAACTTGGACATTATGCACGGAAATGCGAATGTGCACTTATTGTTTGTGTGTGCACATTCATGTACATGAGCACAGGCCCATGTGCCACAGTGAATGTGGTGGATATTAATCACTGGTGTCGGTGCTCACTTTCTGGCTTGTTCTGAGATACGGCTGATGTTCATCGTGGTGTATACCAGGCGGGTTGGCCCATGAGCTTCTAGGGATTGTCTGGTCCCTGCTTCCCCAGGTGCCTGGAGGAACATGATGGACAGACTATGCACTGCTACATCAGGCTTTTTACATCACTTCTGAGTACTTAACCTCAGATCCTCATATTTGTACTGCAAGTCTGTTGAGCTATCTTGTTAGCCCAACCATAGATTCTTCCATTTCTTAATGACTGCATAGCTACCAAACCATTAGGTAGTTATGGAGTTATGGCATAAAAGAGCATGTGTGTGCGAGCCTGTGTGTGTGTACATGTTATGTGTGTACACGTGTTTGGGTGTGTGTGGAACCCAGAGGAACTCAGGTGTTGTTCCCGAAGCACCATCCACCTTTATTTGGGAGGTGCTCTCATTGATCCTGACCTCATGAAGCAGACCAGGCTAGCTGGCCAGTGAACCCCAAGGATCACCTGTCACCCCCCCCCACCCCAGCACTGGGATTACTAACACACCCAGCTTTTTTTTCTTTCCATGTAGGTACTTGGAACCAAACTCAATCCTCAGACTTTCAAGGGATGCACTTACCAACAGAGCCATCTCCCAAGTTCTACAGGGAGACTGTGAATGCACCCCACAAACCATCTGAGGCCCATGACTGACATGTGGAAGGCTAAAGTATGCTAATACCTTTCAGAGCCTCATTGATATAGGTTTTGTGGTAGAATATCCTGTCAGTATCAGTCAGTGTAGAGGTGGACAGTCCACTCCATTTTCCGTGATGTAAATGGGAACATTGCCATACTCCTCCTTGATCCAGTTTAGCAATCTTCGCATGCCCCAGGCCGCAGCTCTGTGTATCGCAGAGGAGACCCAGGAAGAGTCCTCCTCTTCCCTGGTCTCCTGGTCATCCTGGTAGGAAGGGGGGTTCAGCCCTGGGTGTTCTGTGCTCCACAAGCCGGGCCGAGTAGGTGTTGAGGCAGAAGACATCCGCGGTGCCCCTGATGTACCTCGTCTCCTCTTCTGTGAAGCTGGGCAGGCGTGAGGTGGCCAGGTGCTGTAGTTCACTCCTATTCCCCACTTTCCACTTCATGGCATCTGGGTAGTCGCCGTTTCTAAAAATGGGGTGGGCGAACCAGCCAAGGAGAATTGCAGCATCCGGTCGGCAGCTTCCACATCTCTGAGAGTCCCGGGGGACTTGGGCTCAGCCCAGTGTGCACTGAGGCTAAGCGAGATGACCCCTTTCTGTTCCTGCCTGTATGTCTCATCGTAGGTGTGGTAGACTCTGGCATGAGCCTTAATGAGCGCATGGGCAATCCTATAGGGTGCCCAGCCTGGTTCCTGCTCGTTTGGGGGGAACTCCCCTGAGCCATAACCCAACCAAGCCTGGTACGCGGGCTCATTGAAAGTCATCCAGAACTTGACGCGGTCGCCAAAGGTCTTGAAACAGAAGTCTGCGTAGCTGTTGAACAAGTCAATCAAGGAGGGATTCTCCCAGCCCCCGATATCCTGGAGGGCCTGGGGCAGGTCCCAGTGATACAGCGTCACCATGGGGGAGATGTTGCTTGCCACCAAGCCATTGATCAGCCTGTTGTAATAATCGACGCCATGACTGTTGATGGAAGTGTTTCTCCCCGTCGGGAAAATCCGGGACCAGGAGATGGAGAAGCGGTAGGCCTTGACCTTCAGAGCGCGAAGCATATTCAGGTCAGCATCCAGCTGGTGATAACTGTCACACGCAATGTCCCCAGTGGCATTGTCCTTCACGGTGCTCCCTGGTGTGTGGGTGAAGTTGTCCCAGATGCTGGGACCTTTACCATCAGCATTCCAACCTCCTTCAATCTGATAAGCTGAGGACGACACACCCCACAGAAAGTCATCCCGGAATGTGCCATGATAGAATAAGTCTCTTTCAAACTTGGGCTGGTTGGAGAACTTTTCCCACACTACTTTAGCCCTGGAAGGCACCTCAGACGGGGAAGTGAAGGTTCTGGTTCCGGTGGGGAAGTCTGCTGCCTTGGGGGACAGGGACCTTTTTGCCGCCTTGGCAAGGAAACCGTTCTTTTCGATGATGCTGGTGAAGAAGTAGGCAGATTTTCTGGGGGTCCTCGGCCTACTGCTGTCACTAAGTCGACACGGTACAGACCGAATCGATGACTGTAACCTGACGGGCCCTCGAAGCCATCAATGAGAGAACTCGCGATGTACGAACGCACGTCCACTGAATCCTCCTTGACAGCTTCAAAGGAAAACACAAGGCAGGACTGCTTATAATTTTAATTTTCGTACATTTGTATGTGAATGTTCATGTGTATGTGCGTGCATGTGTATGTGCCTGTAGGTGTGACCACAGGTAAACCTCAGCTGTCATGCCTCAGGCCATCATTCCTCTTATGTTTGGAGACAGGACCGCTCACTGGTGTGGAACTACACTAGCTGTCATCCAGCCCTGGGCATCCATCCGTCTGAACCCCTCCCTAGTGCTGGGATCACAGCTTACTTACCTGCCACCATTTTCTGGCGATTTTTTTTTATGTGGGATCTAGTGATGGAACTTGGGTCCTTGTGCTTGAAGGGAAGCACAAAACAATATGAACACCTCCCTAATCCAATCAAAGCTATTTTAAAATAATTTTATGAGGTCAGGAATGGTGGTGCATGCTTTAATTCCAGCACTAGAGAGCAGAGGAAGGGGATCACCATAAATCCAGACCAGCCTGGTTTGCACAATGAGTTCCAGATCGGCTACACAGTGAGATCCTGTCTCAAAAAATAATTATTATGGAACAATTGTAAGTGTCAGTAATTGATGTTTTTAGCACATTTTCCCTTGACAAGAAAGCTTTGGAAGTGACTTACGTTGCCCTCAATTTTAACCCTTTTCAGAATAAATGACAAGAAGATCACGAGACTCCCCTTCCCAGCACATCAGGCCATTTTCAAGAACAGAAATCTCTACTCAGAGAATCAAAATGCTTTGGGATTAGTAGACTACATAAGTCACCGAGTGTTTAAAAATGTGTTTCTGCTTTTCCTTGTTTATATTTAGTAATAGGGATACAAAGTTCCACATTTAAAAGAAGAACTGAAACCTAAAGATGGGCATGATTTGAGATGTGTCTAAGCCTGTACCCGGAGACCAATGAGTAGATACAACCTTATCTGGAAAAGTCTTCACAGAATTGACAATGTCAAGGCCCAATAACCATGGATCAACCACATAAACCCAAATCACATGGCAAACATATTTGTGAACTTACCTTTTTTTTTTCTTGTGAGAGAGTCCCAGTCTGATATCAAACACTGTGTAGCTGAAGATGACCTTGAGCTCCTAATTCCCCTGCTTCTGCTTCTTAGGTGCTGGGATGAAGGCTTAAGCCAACATGCCTGGTTTGTGTGGTGCTCAGTTTGATATATACTAAGCAAGCATTCCACCAACTGACTCAATCCCCAGTCCATTGGTGTTATTTTAAATATTCAAATAAGCTTGTGGCCAAGTTAATTTGTATCTCAAGGCATATTAATTTATTTTTGAGACAGTCTCACTATGCAGCCCCGGCTGACCTTCCACTCTGAGCCCTCCCGCCCCTGCTTCCCAAGGGCTGGGATTATATAGTATGTGACATGCCTCCTGACAAACACCTTCATAAAGGGAGAGGGTCAGAGGAAGATGGAGTCAAAGGTGGGCATGCAACTAGCAGTGGGTAGGAAACGCCTGGGAAGGGAGGGTCTGGAAGAAGCAGGAAACAGCTTCCCTTTGAGCTTCTGAAGGGAACACGATTGACATCTTCGTTTTAGATTTCTCTCCTCCTGAACAGAGAGATGAAGTCCTGTTGCTCTGTGATTACTATAGGGATAGCCCCAGGAAACACCGGGTTCACATCAGTGTGTCAAAAGGTAGTCTAGTGATCCCACCAAAGGCCATGGCCGTGAACTCCTATTCAGAACCAGTTGGGGGCTAGACCTGGTTTTACCAAACCAGAGGACTCTCAGCAGACAGATGGAACAAACAAGAAGCTAAAATTGCTCATCGATCCAGTACGTTACTAAGCAGGTCTTGTGTCCAGGCCTAAACCAGGTTCTGCAGACAAGATGAAGAGTCATTATTGTCTAGTGGACAGACAGAAGAGTTGACCCGGAATTGGGTGGGCCTCAGGCTGGGTGGGCTCCCTGCCAGGGTCTCAGATCATCAGCTTCTCAGTTTCTAGAAGGACAGCACCTCCCTCTGTCCTACACATGTGATTTCAAGATAGCTGAAGATAATATCCTAGAGGAATTCCCAGGTTATGGAGATTGAGGACTGGTAATTAATGCCGAGAAGGTCAGAGGATGCTGACCTCATTAGTGCTAATCCAAGGCAGACACCTCTAATCAGCTTTCTCTAGGGGCTGATGAGGACTGCTTGAGAGGAGGCAGGCAGGATGGAGGGGGCGCTTGCGCATTCTACACTACAGAGACACCCTCTGCTCACACTCTATTCTTGCAGGAAGGGATCCGAACATGCATTGTTACCACTGGCTTGATACCTGCACATGCTGAGGTTTAACAGTTCTGAGTCAGCCTCTTGTAGCCCTGGAGGATGACGAGGTCCATCCTGGCAGATGCTAATCAACTCAGGAGTTCAAGACATCCCATGATGAGCGAACATCCAAGAATGAGGACAAAAGATGCTGACATCACAGGGCTCAGACCACCTGAGCAGAGAGCAAGACTGAGCTCCATAGTGACCATCTGCGGCCCTGCCCCTACTCTCCACAATGACCGTGGCTCCGCCCCTTCTCTCCACAATGACTCTTTGGCCCTATAGATCTCTAGAGGACAGATCTCTAGGATGCTAATTTATGTCTTCTCAGATTGCCAACTCTCTGAATAAAGCACAATTTTAAAGATTCAATTCCTGTCTCTGTTCATTGGCTTCTGCAAGCGACTGGTAGCATGACTGAATTCTGGTTTCATGAACCTGTCACATGAAGCCTGCTGGGCAGCTTTTTTCACTTGGATAGAAGGTGCATGAAATGTGTGCTAGGAAAACATGATCCAGGGACCCATGTGGAATGCCAGTATAAAAGAAGTGGAGGTCACCAAGGCCGATGTGACGAGGCACGAGCCAGGGGGTTGGAATTCCCATTCTAAGTGTCTTTAAGCTGCCCACATGCCAGTTTTTTGTGTCCTGCTGATATAGAGTGTGAGTCACCCACAAACTATGGCATTTCAGTATTTTACCGCTACCATTGTGCACAATGCCTGAGATGTAACAGGCACTCAAATAATATTAATTAAATGCATTATAAGATTGAGCTGGTAATGCAGCTTGGTGAGTGCTTTCCTAGGATACACAAAGCCCTGGGTTTCATTCCCAACACTGCATAATCCAAGTGTGCTGGTGCACACCTGTAATCCCTCAGCACTCACAAGGTAGAGGGCGTTCAAGGTCATCCTTCAGGCCAGCTGGAGCTACAGAATATCCTGCCTAAGAAAAAGACAAGCAAACAAAATCTAACAGAAGGAAAATGATCAAGACTCCAGGAACGACCAAGGCTGAGATGGGCAGAATGGAGAAGGAAGGTGCCCAGGGAAGACAGGAGCAAAGACTGGAAGCCTCTGAGGGAGCTGGAGGCCAGCGGGAAGAGCTTCTCGCTGGCAGCGCCAGCGCTGTCTATGTGATCTGCTTCTCTGGGAGGCTGTGCAAAGCGCACAGAGCCTGAGGCCACGGAAGAAACGTCCCCGTCCCCGTCCCTGGCTTCTTACCCTTGAGCACCTCGTTGATAGAGCGGTTGAAGTAGTCCACCCTCTCCCAGTCATCCAGATCTCTGCTCTCTGGGATGGGCATGCTGTTTCCTGCCAGGTAGATGGGGACTCTCCCCTTGGTGTACTCCATGGATGCAAACCGCAGTAATCTCCTTATGCCCCAGGGCACCACGCGGATCCAGGTAGAGGAGGTCTGGGGCCACGCGGGGGCCATGTGTTGGGAGAAGTCTCCGATGTTACTGTGGCTGGGGCTGCAGGTCCGCGCTGGGGCGTGGCTAACGAGGCAGGACGTGTAGTGTGACAGACCCAAGAAGTCCGCAGAGCCCCGCAGGAGCTGCTTCTCCTCCGGAGTGAACTCGGGGAGCTGGGCCACAGTACCGCCGCACCGCTGGTTCGTCTGCTGGATCTGAGTTCGCAGTGTGGCGGGGTAGTCTCCGTTCACGAAGATGGGGTGCGCAAACCAGCCCAGCATGAAGTCCAAGAAGCGCTCGGAGGCTGCAAGGTCCTCCGGACTCTCTGGGTCGAGGGGCTCTGCCCAGTGGGAGTTCAGCACGATGCCCACCTGTCCCTGCTGCTGCAGGCCATGGTGACGGTGGTAATGGTGCCAAGTTCTGGCATGAGCCTTGAGTATCAGGTGAGCCACCTTGAGAGGAAGAAAGAGGGAAGCAAGTGTTGCCAAAGGGACCACAAGCGACCACTAAGATAATTAGCGTGAGTTAGACCCAAAGCAAGGCTGGGGCAGTGCGCATGAGGCCCTGGGCACCATTCCCAGCATGATCACACACACACGCATGCACACACACACATCTCTATGGACTATAATTGTGTCTGTTTATATGTGACTCACTGAGCACCAACGTAATGCTATTGGAGAGGATCTGGTTTAGGGAGCTGGTGGGTATGTGGTCCCTCATAACCTGGTTAATGTCCTTACAAAAGGAGCCATCAAATCACATTGCAGCAATATCCTGGCTGTCAAGGCAGGGACTTAAGTAAAGTATCTTCTCTATCGGTGGTCCTGCCCATGTTTAGACTCTTAAAGTCTTGCCACCACCACTCCTTCCGTCTCAGGCAAGATGACTGCAGCACATGAGAAGTAATAAAGGACAGCAGGGACTGAAGGAGGCTTAGAGAGCACAGCACCTGCCCTGCACAAGGAGGTCCTGGCTCAGCCTCCCACACCAGAAAGATAACTGAGGATGAAAGAGAAGACAAGGAGGAGGAGAGGGGCAAGGAACAAGAGGCGGAGAAGGGGAAAAAGCAAGGACTTTCTCATTCAAGTCTGCAAAACATGTCAGGAGCCATTCTAAAAACATAAGAAAGGCTTGTGAGCTGGCAAGCCAGCTCGCTCAGTGAGTCAAGAGCCTGCTGGAAGACCTGGTGACTGAGTTCCATCCCAGAAGCCCACAGGGTGGAAGGAGAGAAGTGACTTTGAAAGTTGTCCTCTGACTTTCGCCTGTGTGCCACAGCGTATGTCCCCTGCCAACAAAATATGCATACACCATATATATGTTTTTAAAAAGCCAGGGGTGGGGGCTCCTCTTGTCAACCCAGTGCCCGGGAGGCTGAACCAGGACTGCTGAGTTCCAGGTAGCTATGTTACTGAATGAGAATCTGTCTCAAAAAAAGCCTAAGAAAAGTCTGGCCAGAAAGCAACAGAACCTTCTGCTCTCACAAGTGTTGGTCCAAGTATGCTTCATAACAAGGGCACCAAGGAAACAGCTGCAGCTTCTGTCTCAGGAGCTTTCTCCCTGTGGCTTTGGGGAATGAAGCAAAACAGAAACCCTGACTTACAGGCCACTCGGAACCAGGAGACACGGGTGCCTTTGGCTCAGAATGCCCGCAGGGCTGAGCCCACCTTCCTGCTGATACCCAGGTGTCATGGTTTGAAATGTGTCCCCCACAGTCTCATGTGTTTGGCAAGGTCATGGCACCTTGAGAGCTGGAGCCTTGCTGGAGGAAGGCAGCTACAAGGGGTGGGCGTTGAGGTGGATTAGTCCCACCCTACCTTCAGGAGAAGTCTGCCTTTGCTGCAAGCAGTCTGCAGCTCTCAGCTTCCAAAATGTCTGTGGTGACTTAGCCTCCTCTGGCTTTGGCCAATCAGCCATGTGGCCTCTGCTTTGAGAGACTGTCCCTTCCCTCTGGAACCGTAAGCTGAATAAACCTCTCTTTCTCCCTTAAGTTGATAGACTTTGAATATTCTCTCACAGCAATAGTTAAGAGTAACTGTTACACCAGGCATGGGGCGGCTGGTGAGCTGGTGAGCAGACAGCTGGAAATAAGACGCGACTAAGTAACCAAGAGTTGGGGATATCACCTGCACCCTCTGAAGCTGCAAGTGTTTGAGCTAAAATCAAGGTTTTTGGTTTCTTGCACTCAGATTCCTCCTTGTTCATGTTAGCTCAAGTTGGGTCTCTTGGCACCAAGACCCACAGGTCATATGGGAACCTGCCTTTGTGTGTGCCCTTTGTGTGTGCCCACTGGCAGGTTTATCTGTGTGTGATGGCATGCAGAGCCCAAAGGAGGGTGTCAGGGGTTGTGCTCTGTCACTCTCTGCCCGATTCCTTGAGACAGGGTCTCTCGCTGAACTTGGAACTACGCCAGCAGTCAGCAAGCCCCAGCAAGTCTGTGTCCCCAACAATACTGCTCTGTGCGCAGCCACATCCACTTTGCCTGAAACGACAGACCAGGCTGGCCTCAAGGTTATGGCAATCCTCCTGTCTCTGCCTCTCAAGGAGTGGGTATACACTGCCACTCTAGCCCCGAAGTGCTGTCCTTAGAATACAGTAACTGCATTTAAAGTCAAGCACAATGACTGGACAGAGAAAGGTGGTTAGCGACTCTGGGGCCTGGCTCAGGAGGACACCTGTCTCTCGTGGAAGCCTTGGGCTGCATCTCCAGAACTGAATAAGCCGGGCATGGTGGTACACACCCATCATCCCCGCACTCAGGAGCTGGAGGTAGGAGAATCAGGAGTTTACATCATTCTTGGCTACTACTGAGCAAATTCAAGGCTAGCTTGGACTGCATGAGACCCTGTCTCACCAAACACAATATGTGAGTCCTTCCCTCTGATTTCCAAGGACAAGACATTCTACAGCCAGATGTGTTTTCCTATTTCGGTATGTCAGGGTGAGAGGAGTACCTTGAACGAAGCTGTTCCTGGGTCGGAGATGCCTGGTGCGTGCTTCCCAGTACCATAGCCCAGGTAGCTCGTTACCCACGGCTCATGGAAGGTCACCCACAGCTTCACTCGGTCCCCGAAAGTGGAGAAGCAGAAGGCTGCATACCGCAGGAAGGCATCTACCACACTGTCGTTCTGCCAGCCGCCATGAGCCTGCAGGGCTTGAGGCAGGTCCCAGTGAGACAGCGTGACCATGGGCTGGATGTGCGAGTCCAGCAGGCTGTCAATCAGCTTGTTGTAGTAGGCGACGCCTTGGCGGTTGGGGCTGCGTTCCTGTCCACTGGGGAAGATCCGGGACCAGGAGATAGAGAACTTGTACACCTGGGCGCGGAGGCCACGAAGCAAGGCTACATCGGTCGATGATTTGTGGTAGCTGTCGCTGGCCACCTCTGGCGTTGCTTGGCCCTTGGTCCTATGCAGCTGCCCATAGTGGTCCCAGACACTTGGCCCCCTGTTGCCCTCGGCCCAGCCTCCTTCCACACTGAAGGCTCCTGTGGAGACGCCCCAGAGGAAGCTTTCGGGAAACTCGCCTTGCAGGAAGGCATCTCTTTCCACCAAGGACTGGTTAGCAAAAATCTCCCAGACTTTCCGGTATGTCGAGCCGGAGGACGAGGGCACAAGCACCGTCCTTTGCTGCTGGTCAGTCTGAAGGGCCAGGCTGTCACTCAGAGAACAGGATACGCTGTGGAGTCGACATAGGCACTCGATTAATCACAAATGAGTGGAGTGCTTGCCTAGCATGTTCCCCATCCCACCTAAACCAGGCATTGGGCACGTGTTAGCCTTCTTGGAGGTGGAATGTGGAACTGGAGGATCAGAAGATCAAGGCCAGCCTGAATTACAGGAGACCCTATTTCAAAAAGAAAAAAGACAATAAAGGCGACTTACGTGTATTGAGCCTCAACTCCGTGCTATCCAAGGGATAGGAACATATATGTGCGTCTAATTTTCACCACTAATGTATGGGCTAGGCACAGCAGGAAACTAAGACTTAAAGAAGGTAAGTGCTGGACGTCAGGGCCAGCAGCTGATCGGCAGCCAGAACCATAGTTATATCAAAGTAACCACGGCAGTACATCAGCCTTTGATTACAATGTCCTCCCTCATGCCTTTTGGATAGAGGACACAATGGCAGGAGCGTAAGCAGCCAGACTGTCACCCAGGATGACAGCATAACACAATGGGAGCCTAGACCCCTGAGAGTTGCAGTTTCTCCCTGACCATGAGACAACTTTGCTCCTCTTTTTTTTCTTCTGTTGAGAACAAGTCTTGCACGGCTTGACTTCCGACTCCCTGCGAACTCAAGGATGATCTTACACTTTGGTTCCTCCTCCTTCAGTGCCGTGATGACAAGTGAATCCACCACAGCCAGTTTTTACAAGATGCTGGGGATGGAGCCCAGGCTACCACTGACTGCGCTGCACTCCCAGCCCCAGAATCTGATGATCTGACCACACATCTCTGTGTCTGTGTGGACGCTGGTGCTCCATGCATTCCATAAATTACATATCTGAAATAAAACATCACACAAGAGTGTCATCTTCAGAACCGGTGACATAGCTCGGTGGATTAAGGAACCTATTATAAACCTGGTGATGTGAGATCAATCTCCAGAAGCTCACATGGTGGAAGGAGGGAACTGACTTCTGACTTTTTGTCCTCTGACCTCCACTCATGCACCATGGCGTGCATATATTTCTGTATCTTTCCATAAACCTGTCATCTTCACATTCCATGAGTCTACTTCATATGATTTCTAGCTCTATTTTTGTCTTGCTTATTTTTTCCTTCAAAAAATTGCCATCAATGAGTCAGGCCCTGGTCTGGAAAGTGTTGCCCTTCAGCATGCTGTACCCAGCAAAGGATGGCCTGCAGGAAAGGCAGGCAACACAAGTGGGCAGACACAACCTAGAGAAGTAGTTCGTGGACAGAAGTTAGGTGGGAGGGCAGGCATACGAGAGCACGTCCTTGGGCTGACTACTGTGTGGCTAGGGACGACAGGGTATCTGAGTGTGGATCTGAGAGAAGTGGCAGAAACCCAGGGTAGGACCCCTCTTCTACACTGCCTGCTTCAGGAGGCCTTTCATGCCAAACTCCACCTAGTTTGCTTGCATTTTTCTGAACAGTGGGAAAGGGAAGTAGTTACCGAAGGTCTAGTGATCATGAAAGTCTGTGTATGGAATGAAACCAGGATTCCTGAGGACCCCCACTCTGTACTCAGCCTCCAGCTTAGCCCCACACATTCAAAGGTAAACATGAACTGGGCTGGTCATGGCCTCACTCCAGCCAGTCCTCTGGCCCTCACTGTTTCCTTCTGGTTTTGAAGACATGAAATACGAGGAGATAAACCAGCCTCCCTTCAGGTAGCAGGCTTTAGAGCTGTGTCTAGGTTTAGACTCGACACACTAAGAAACCTCAGGCTGGGCTGGGGCTGAAGCTCAGTGGGCAGTGCTTGCCTAGCATGCGTGAAGCCCTGAGCTACCTCCAGTGCAGCATCAAGCAGCAGTGATGGCGTGGGCCTGATTCCAGGACTCGGTAGAGTAGAGCCAGGGATCAAAAGTTTAAGGTCTTCCTCAGCTCCATAGTAAGCCGAAGGCCAGTCTGGACGATCTGCCTCATAGCACCTAAGGCTTCTTTCTCTACAGATGCAGCGCTATGAACCTCCTGCTACACTCTAGCTCACCTCTGAACCTCCAGGGAGAAAACTTCTGTCGGCCTTCTGTGAGACCTCCTGTCCTCCCTGTCCATCAGCAATCTCTCCACCCACACCCACCTGAGTCTAATGCTGGCTCTCACTTTGGGCAAGGTAGCATGAGGCCAGGGAGGTGGAGAGAGAGCCTCAGAGCTGGAGTTGCTTGTGTCTGGTCTCTCAGGGAGCCATTTGACTTCAGTTTCTGGAGTTTTCTTTCCTGATGTCATAGTTTGGAGTGGCGTGGTTGGCATCACAGGTGGCCAAGGAGCTGTTCTGAGCAGCTCCTCGAGGTGCTGTGTACACTGTTGGCATGAGACCTGGCCCACAGGAGCTGTGTGCATCTATGCATCTATTGACGCGAAGTGAGTCTCAAGAGTAAAAGGAGAGAAGGAAGCAGTGGCTTGGGACACACTGCCCAGAGGAAACACACAAGGAGGTGGCAGTTTCAGAGTTCATGACGTACCAGAGGTGCATTTCAGAGAGCAGTGGCTGAGCGTATGGAAGTCAAGTGACTGTGTCCAGCTCTGCTAATGAACACAGGGTGTGCAATGTTCCCATGGACATGTACCTATGAGAGAGTGCTTCTTGTTTACTTGGCATGGAATGTGATGTAAGTACAAGGATAACCTCAAATGCTCTATATTTTAATTATGCATGTGTGTTGTGTGTATACATATGTGCATGCATGTGGGGACCAGAGACAATGTAGGATACCAATTACACTAGAAAAGCTGATCAGCAAGCTCCAAGGACCCTCCTGCCTACTTCCCCAGCACTGGAGTACAAACCTCTACACCAGCACCTGGCTCTAGGGATCCAACTGAAGTCCCAGATCAGGCAAGCACTGCAGCCATTGAATGGTCGCCCAGCCATGCTATAATTTTTCAAGTGACAAGCCTTGTGTGGAGTGGCCTTCCCATCTCTACTGCCCTCTGGGGGGAAGATGCACTTTAGTCACACTAAAGAAACAGGGAAGGACCTCCCTTGTGGAAACTTCTGGGCTAGTCAAAACTGTATTTCATGTGGCTTCTCTTCTGCCTATGTGCCCTGCACCCCTGATCTTAAACCACAAGGCTGGGATTCAAATCCAGCCTTGCTGGTTGTGCATAGCTGGGAGAAGTCCAACCCTGTGGGACCCAGGCATATCCCAATGAGGGGTCATTCCTCTGTCCTTCCTTCTGAGCCTATCTGTTATCTATGAAGTGAGTACGATTTTCCTGCTGGCCTCGGAAACAAAGATGACAGTCTCCCAAAGTTTCCTGGGTTGAAAAATGGAATAGCTCCTAGTAGCAGTTACCATGGCTCACCAGATCCGTCAACATTACCTCTCCTCAGAACTCCATGAGCAGCTCAGGAAAGCGCTGACGTCAGACCCAATGGTGAGTACCTGGTCTTTGTCGATGGCTAAAACAGAGAACCTCAGTTAACTATGGCAATTCAACCAAGATTGTCTGAAACCAGCAGCTTTTCTTACTTAGAAAATACCAAAGGCTGAGGATTTCCTTCTGGAGCAAGCGTGGACACTTCTAGCCTTCTTAAGACCGAATTAGTGCTCCTCACATTCCAGAGAGACTCAGCCTCACCTGAGGACATTATAAGTTACCAAAGTTGGGTTGGTGAGTTTGCTCAGTGGGCAATATGCCTCTGCACACACCTGGCAACCAGAGTTCAGTCCCTAGAAACCCACATGACGAAAGGAGAAAACGGACCTCTGAAATCTGTCCTCTGCCTCCACCCATGCACCACACATGTGCCTTCTTTTTTGTCAAATAAATAAAAATAATTTTTAATTATATACATGTGTGTGTGTGTGTGTGTGTGTGTGTGTGTGTGTGTAGGTGTGTCCATCAGAGGGCACTGTGTGTCCCTGTGGAGGCCCAAGGGTGATTTCGGGGATCATCCTTGATTGCTTGTATCTTCTTTTTTCTTCACTCTGAGGTTTCCCAACCTCTGTCATCCAGTATTGGAAGTGTAGGTCAGTACCATTCCCTGCTCGGCATTTTTACATAGGATCTGGAATCCAAACTCAAGTCCTTCTGCTTTCAAGGCACAATCTTAACTTCTGATCACTCCAGCCCCAAATAATAGTTAAAAAAAAAAAGAAGTTAGTTGGGATCACCCCAGAGTATCAGAGCCAGTCCTCTACCCTGAGTGCTGGCATCACAGATATATGTCACCAAATCAATTTTTATGTAGTGCTGGGGTTCATGTGGACTACCATCCCAGCACTTGGTAGGGGAGGCAGATGGATTAGAGAACAGAAGTCCAAGGTCATCCCTGACTACATAGTAAATTTTAGGCTAGTCTAGGCTGCATGAGACCCTGTCTCAAAAAAAAAAAAAATCGAATTTAGAAACATGAAAGAGAGGGTCCTTAACAGCTGTGGATGCTAGTAATTCAAGCACTCAGCAGTTGAGGCAGGAGGATCACCCTGAGTTTGAGACCAGCCTGGCCACACAGTTGAGTTCCAGGCCAGCCTGAGTGACAGAGGACTTGAGTGACAGGGCCTGCATCTTAGCAGCCCACCGAGGACAAAGGGCAACATGGATGGAGGATGGAGCCACCACATTTCCATGGTGGTAGCTTGCATCTGAGGTCTGAAGGTAGGTGTTCACCTCCTGATTTGCTTGGCAAACCTCATACTCTCTTGGGGTGAAGGGAGTGGGTTACCAGGGAGGGCAAGGGTCCCTGGACTCAACAGAGACTCTCAGGCCAGCCCTCTACCTGGAACCCAGATTTCAAGGCTGCTACTCAACAAGCCAATGAACCAATTATCACTCAAAAACTTCCATGTCCACTTACCTTCCAGAAGGCGGAAGAGCATCAAGGCCAGGCTCTTCCCAGTGGAGGCGCAGTTCTGGGGCTTCAGGGTGAAAATGAAGACTTTCACTTTGAGATCGATGTTCTGAAAACAGATGAAGCCCAGTAAGAGAGCCATCTCCCATCCTCCTTTGCCCCTGCGTCCTTCCCTACCCCTCCCCCCCAGGAAAATTATCTCTGGGCTATGTGTTGTCTGACTTCACTTTAAATTACTTTCCTGGGAAGGCTGAGTGTTGGGGTTTCCCACCTCTCTAAGCAGTAAGCGATTCCAAAGACATGAGAAGAACTACTTAAAAGTTAGAAGACAGGCTGACACTCACATCTACTCATGGTGATGCCCTTTCTTTCTTTCTTTCTTTCTTTCTTTCTTTCTTTCTTTCTTTCTTTCTTTCTTTCTTTCTTTCTTTCTTTTCTTTCTTTCTTTCTCTCTCTTTCTTTCTCTCTTTCTCTCTCTCTCTTTCTCTCTCTTTCTTTCTCTCTCTTTCTCTCTTTCTCTCTCTTTCTCTTTCTCTCTCTCTTTCTTTTCTTTCTCTCTTTGTCTCTCATTCTCTCTCTCTCTCTCTCTCTTTCTTGAGATGGGGCCCCATGTATCCCAGGATGGCCTTGAGCTCACTATGTAGCTGAGATGATTTTGACCTCTTGGTTTTCCTGCCTCCACCTTCCTAGGTCATGCCTAGGAATACTGGGCGTAGAACGTAGGGCTTCGGCACACTGGGCACGTGCTCGACCCACTGAGCTACACCCCCATGCCAGCTGTGGCTCAGCAAGGCTTCTGGCTACTGGTGGAGATTTAATGCACACATGGTCAAAGTGGGAACTGTCTCCTGCCAGGATCACATCCCACTCGTTGTAGAGAATTGCTGAAATTACCTGCAACCCACTCAGCTTCTGTGGCAGACTCACCACACTCTGGCATCCATAAGACAAATCCAAAGAGAGAAAATCCACCGTGTCCTGGAGAAAAGAAAGCGCATTAGAGATTGCTGGACTTCCAGACACACTCCTGTGGTTTTGTTTCGCCCTGAAGACCAAACCAAACACTCCCAAGTGAAACTCTTACAGAGACTGGGAGAAAAGCTGTGTGTGTGTGTGTGTGTGTGATTATTGTTGCAGTTCCTCTGCATTCACAACCAAACGGCTTAAGGGAACAAGAGAATTCATTCTTGGCTTACGACTGTGTGGTTAGAGTTAGTTCTTACTCCAGCTAGAAAGGAAAGGTCATACCAACACCAGGAGCCAAGAGAGCTAAGCTGCACTATATTCATTGCTGAGAAAGAATCAAACTTCACTTGCTAGATCGGCGTGTCTGGCCAAGCATACCACAGAATGCCAACTTACTTATTAGCTCTCTCCATCTTATTTACCTGCCCAAGGGCTAGTCCCACCTGCCATCGAGTGGGTCCTCCCCATCAATCAGCCAATCAATCCCCTGAAAGCTTGCTTGGAGTTTAACTAAACTGTTAATTCTTCACAACTGGGCCCAGAGCTCCAGTCTTCAATTGATAACACCTGTATCTAACTATACGTGTATATGTGTGTATGAAAGAGAGGAGAGAGAGACAGAGACAGAGAACTCACCATCTCTGTGCTCCAGTGAGCACTCAGCACACTGACAGCCTAGAACCTTCATGAACACATGCGTGAGGAGGTAGATGGAAGCAGTATGGAGGCAGCCAGAACTGTTTGCTCCAGGCAGGTGCTCCTCCTGGTTTTGCTTGGTTTGAAAAAAGTCCATAATTTGAAGTCTATCCAGGCAGCCCTAGTCTGACATCACGGGCCCTGATCCCCTCACTGGCACTAAGGACCCGCCTTTTCTGGGGATGTGGTCGGCAGGAACAGTGCTTGTTCAACTCATGGACTGGCCAAATAAGACTTTGGTGTTGTTCCTTTGGTCTGTTGTTAAAACTTGGGTGACAGACCCAAGAGACTGGTTCAGAGGCTACATCGGATGCCAGAGCACCTGATAGCTCATCACACCTGACTCTGCCACAGAGTTACACATGGGGGTTTCTCTGTCCTGCCTCTGACTGCCTTGCACCCCAAACTTAGAATTTTTTTTGGTGAACACACTAGTTAATAGCTAGGTGTGAAGATAGATGCCTGTAATCCCAGCACTCAGGAGGCGGAGGTAGGAAGATTGCTACAAGCTTGATGATGCCAGCCTGGGCTGTAATGAGGGGTCCTCTCACTCTCTCTGTCTCTCTGTCTGTCTCTCTATGTCTCTCTCTGTATATATATATATATATATATATATATATACACACATATATATAAATACACACATGCATACATAGTAAGACTCTGTCTCATTTTTTCCCTCAGTTCTCTTGTTATTTCTCTTTCTTCCAGATGCTGGCGATCAAACAAAAGGCCTAATGCTCTTTAGGCAAGCACTCTGCTACTGAGCTAATTCCCCAATGCCCCCATCCCCAGCAATTTTTTTGTTTCGCCCCCAATTTTTTTAAAGTTATAGTTTAGGGCTGGACATGTGATTCAGCTAGAAGGCTCTCCTGGCAAGGATGAAGCCCTGGGTTTGAGTCCTAGAGCTTCCTAAACTGGTTGTGGTGGTGCACACCTGTGAGACCAGAACTAGGAGGTGGAGGCAGGAGGATCACAAGGTCAAGGTTATCTTTGGTAGCATACTGGAGTCAAAGGTAAATTGGACTACAAGAGACTCTGTCTCAAAATAAAAAAATAGAGCAAACCACAGATGACATGCCCTTGTTTTCGGCAAAAGCACAAGTTCCCCAGGCGTTAAGCTGTCTTTTGGCGGTTATCACCTGAGCAAGCACAGACAAGGATGGGTCGAGCAGGAACTCCTGGATGTCTTCAGCTCGGAGTACCACCGAGAGCTTTCCACCTGAAACCAATCAGGGAGGACAGCAATGAGGCAGGCAGCAGCTTTGATGGTGGTGAGGCCACAGAGGCATATGCCTCCTGTTGCGTTTCCTTCCCAAGGTTTACTGTTTTGCGGGGGATTTCTGGAGATGTCATTCACTCAACTTGTCCTCAGAAAAGATGACAAAAAACAATGTCCCTTTAGAG
This sequence comes from Typhlomys cinereus, assembly GCA_023101885.1. NCBI lineage: Eukaryota > Metazoa > Chordata > Mammalia > Rodentia > Platacanthomyidae > Typhlomys > Typhlomys cinereus. The sequence goes on from JALPQD010000338.1 coordinate 73,188, forward strand.
ACTGTTTGGTGTGAGTCACCTGGAGTCACTTGGAGAACACCTGAAAAAGTTGCTTGAAATGAAAAGGATCGCCAAGGAGCTGATGAGACAGCACTTCTAACTGCAAGTGGGAGTCAAGGAGCTCTGGGTGAAGGCTGCAGCTCTGCTGGGAGAGTGTTGCCAACAATTGGCCAGAGCTGGGATCCTGAGACAGGGGGATCCCTCAGGGTAGCCTACCTGGACCTTGGGGAACCAAGTCAGGGAGAGACCCTGCCTAAAAAACACAAGATGGATGGCCCCCGAGGAACAATGTTAGAAATTGCCCTCTGACTTCCACATGCACGTGCACACACACGTGTACATACAGACCTAACTACACTTAGCATTAAGTTTAAGATCAGATTAATGGGTAGATTCATCTTCCCACTGCTGAATGAATATATGATCAAAACACCTCGAAGAACAAGGGGTTTATTCCACCTTACAGTTCTCAGTTACAATTCTTCGGCCTGACAGAAGAGCTCATACCGACACCAGGAGCCTCGGGACAGGCCACACCATGTCTCTTGCACAGAGAACTGAGAGAAGGACATACTTTCTCATTTGCCAGTCTCCCAAAGTTCTGAACTATATCCACAGGAAGTTCCTAGGCAGGGGAATACTTTCTAACTTTCCAGTCTGCCAAAATACTAAACCAGCATTCTCCATCTTATACACCTGCATGGAGAATGGGCTTACCCACCGTGGACGGGGTCTTCCTACATCAGTTAGATAATCCACAGACTTTCTCAGGGCATGCCTTGATACTAATTCTGTACAGATGAATTCAAAGGCTCAGCCTTCAATTTTCAGGTTGACCCTGCCACTAATTGCCACCATGGAAGTGCTCAGACATGTGATGTTGGGAACATTAAACAAAAACCGAATAGACCAGTTTGAAACTTGAAGGACTACAGGACTCAATGGCTGACCTCACCTTGTACTTACACTCTGTATAGGAAGAAGTCTCCCTCACCAACAAAAGCATCAACAACAACCAGTCACAACAGTGCTCATCCTGTGCAGTGCTGTTTTGCTAGTCTGTGGTGCTAGGCATTGAATCCAAGGCCTTACACATGCAGAGAAGCACTCTGCTGCCTCCATGGCCATTCTGGTAAGCCCCGTAAATTCTGTGAACCCTGAGAAGGGCCTTCTGGTAAGACAACCTATCACCTTTGTCATATTCCCACACTTAGCACACTTAGATGCTGGAATCATGTGAGCCTGCTTAACCCTTCAGAACGTACAGCTTCATATTGAGCTGCTAGTCTCAATTCTATGTGTGCACGTGTGCACACACAAGTATATGGAGGTCTGAGTATGTGTGTGTGCATATGGACAAGCATGAGGAAGCACATGTGTCCATGCGTGTGCCTGTGTGTGCATGTGAGCATGTCGGAGGCCTAGAGTTGACATGGGTCCTCAGCGCTCCTCACTACCTGAACTGGGAGTTTGCATTTCTGTCCAGTGTAGTGGTGGCTCCCGTGGGGGATTCTGCCTCTGCCTCTCCAGTGCTGGGGTCACAGGCAGCTGCCTCATGCATCTGTCTTTTGTGTGGGCTAGGAGGTTCTGTCTCACTCTTCACAACTGTGCAGTCTCTGTGGGTTGAGAGGGATTCCCCTTTAGCCTCACACCTGTGCAGTGTCCTCAGATGTTGCTGTATCCCCCAACGGGCCAGCTGGGGAGAGGAGGGGGAAATAGCAGGTCCTCAGGGCTAGAGGCAAATGGGTGAGCAGGCAACAGGGTCACCACCAGACCCCAGGAATCAGGTGAGAAGCAGCAGTGGACGAGATGCTGCAGATTCAACGTCATTAAGGGAGTTTGGGCATATATAGGGTCAGGGTCCAATCAGGTGTTGTCATCCCTCCTCGGGAGGGGGGGGGGACAGCCACCAATCATTTAACTGTTTACTAGGTGTCCATTGCAGGGGCAGGTTAGATGGCCGCTTCCCATTGGTTGTTCATCCCTCCACCTGCATAGTTCTCTATTAGGACATGTCTGGGGCATGTCTGTATGTGCCTAGGCTTGTCTGTAGCTGGGAGCCGGGCTAGGGCCTCTCTGAATCGGTAGTGCCACATTTCACCCTTTTATTTATTTATAAATTTTTTTCAGTGGGGACCATGATAGCTGGGTGACCAGAAGCCTCTTTAGCTGCGTGGAATATAGCTGACTGTGCCTGGCTTGGGTTGGTCACCAGTAACCAGTCATAAGACCATCGCAGCAAAGGAATCATGGTCTCAAAGGGGAACTCAAGGTGGCAGAGAAAAACAGGTTTTCTTCATTGCAGTGGCCAGCTGAGAGGCTGTAGGCGGATCAGGGGGAGAGGCTGTGGGTGGGGCAGGCTGAGAGGCTGTAGGCAGATCAGGGGGAGAGATGATCCAGAAGAACTGGAGAGACATAAATCAAAACCTAACAATTGTAAATTAGTAAGGCATAGCTTCAATGGAGGATAGCCAGGCTTCCCATGGGCCCTTGTTGAGCCTGAATGGGTGCCCTGAGGACCTGAGTAAAGCAGGCTTGTATTGTAAAGGCTGAGTCCTTACTGCTTTCCATTTGCATCCAAATAGGACAATTAGCATTAAAAGGGCAACTACAAAAGTTATCCAAGTTACCAAATTTACAGGTGAAAAAGAGGCAGGTATCCTGTTCCATAATTGTTTCCCAAAGGATGTAGCAGTAATAATTTGTTGAAGGATAGTTTGAAACACTCCAGGTGCCATTAATATTAGCGGGCAAGAAGCATATGGCAGTCCTCCAATATCTGTAGGTTATCTTCAAAAATTTGTCTTTTAAGAATTATTGAACTTGTTCCCCCCCAGGGTCTGCTGGTGACCCTGTGGCAGGCTCACCTATTCATCTCTAGCCCCGAGGCCCCGCTGTTTCTCCCTCTCCCCCCCTTCCTGGCTGGTCTGGTGGGGATACTGCAACATCTGGTGCCCAACGTGGGGTGGTGCTGCCTTCCGTGTAGAGGAGACACCCACTCCAGTAAAGTTCGGTGAGCAACCCTCTGGTTTAGTGTTCCTGTGCTTATGGCAGCTGAAGGTGAGCAGGTGGCCCCCTCCTCTTCCTTTCCCTGTTGGTCCTTAGGAACACAATCGCTTGCTTGATTTGCTGATGATCAAGGAGCCCCAATCGCTCATTTGATTTCCCCACAATCAAAGAGCCCCTCTAAAACAAGGCTTTTCTCCGGGGAGTTCACATGAGAAATTGGTCCCTTCAGAACTTGGAGCCCAGGCTCATTACATTGAATAGGCCTGACCTGGAGGAACCATATGTGCATATGGCGGAGGGGCGTTAGTAAGAAATTCTGGAAGTCCCCCACCAAGCATAAGACATTTGGGTCCGATACATTCCTTGTGTCATCTGCACCTCTTTTGGTCCATCTCTCTTTAGAAAAATGGGCAACCTCCCCACTGTAAGGAGCCCCAGATACGTGTCTTAAAATCTCTCCTAGAGACTAGAGGCCTGGAGGTTAAGTTTGCTGGCCGAGAGGAATGAGGCTGTGGTTTTAACATCTTGGATCCCCCCAGAGAAAATGTGGGAAACGGACCTATGGATGAGGATGCTTTTCCTTGTTAGATGTTTTTCATAATTAAGCTAAGCTGCCGGACTTAACTAATGTGAGGTCTCGTTTTAAATAAAGTTTTCCTAAATGCTAATCTGCCTTTGATAAAGTTTTCAAGGGTAATTTTAAGATAGTTGCTGATAAATTGTACAGTTGCTTGTAAAATGTTATTCATGTTTTATGTTCTGTGTTTACATGTGTGTCTTGTGTCTGTGGCCACTTCAATTTTTTTTTCATTTCTGTTGCGTCTGATATAAAAATTTTGGCATACCATTTTTAAATATATGTATGCATACTTAAAAATAAGAACAATTAATTTTGGTAACATCTAAGGCCTTAACTAGTTATGTTTTTATATCGATCACAATTGTTTTTCTGATAGATTGTAAGTTTTCTTTCATGAAAAATTTTCTTGTTTGGTTTTGATCTTTAATGGGACTACAAATGAAAATGCCATTGTGTTCTTAAAGGTTTTTCCATGTGTTCCCAAAATAACAAAGCCACTATGATATTGCTTGATCCAACTTGCTCATTCCTCTGACTTCTTTTATAGAATTTTATCCCATGAAATCTAACAGGCAGGAAAATATAACTGTCCTCTAAAAAGTTCATTGGAATTTCTTCCTTCTTCTGGTATGTATGAGCTCCCTTTCTTGGGGACAAATCTGCTTTCTGTTGGACCCTGAGACCCTCGCCCTAAAATTCACAAAGCAGGCCGGCTCAGGCCCACAGTATAGCCCTTGCTTGTAGTCATTCAGGCATCCATTGTTTATAGCCATCCAAGCATCCATTGTTGGTCATTGCTTAAAACTATGTACAGCCTTGAGCTTTTTGCAGGTATTTCCCCACCCCTTAAGACCTCCAGCCCTTCAGTTCTGGAAAAGCAAGTTTGCACAAAGGGGAATTCCATCAATGAATGTCACCCAGAATGAACAGCCTGCGGTTAAGCAGGTGGACTGGAATGATCACCAAGAGCCAACTCCACCTGAGCTCTTGCCGACCAATGACTGTAAAGGTCATAGAAAATTCCTCAGCTAAGCAACCCCCCCTACCCCAAGACCCCTTAAAAACCCCTTGCCCGAGCTGCTCGGGGCCGCTTCAGTCTCTCCTGCGTGAGAGGTTGCTGGAGCTGCCCGGCGCTTCGTTAAATAAAACCTCATGTTATTGCAGCAAGAAGGGTCTTGGTCTTTCTCTCGGTGGCCTCGTTCCTGACCGAAAGACCAGGGGTCTTTCGCTTTCTAATTCCATGCTCCCATGTGCTCCCAGGATCAATGACAAACACAGCATAATCTTTTCAGGAGATTCTAAGTGCATTTGGGTCAACTTAAGTTTATGTTTCCTTTTTCCTTGCAAGATTTTGACTTAAATTACTTAAGGAGTTTCTCTGAGGATCCATCTGCCTAAGGGGATAGATAAGTACTAGCAGGCACGCCCAAGCTGACAAACCTGAAATTCCCTTCCCTGCAGGAAAAATGAATGCTGGCTTTTTACTTAGATCTGAGGAGTGGTCCTAAGGAGGACTAATTCAGATTGTTCTGTACAAAGAATCAGACAGTGCACAGTGTTTTGGACAAGTTTTAGAATGAGATCTTGGAGATTTACAATAGCCAGAGGAGAAAGGTCTCCAATATGTAAATTACTTACAGCTCTTGGCTTTTATACCTTGCAAGCACGTGTTCTTTACTAACTCTTGCTTGTACTCACAGTAAGACTGCTAAGCTTATTTGGTTTATCCCTTATGCCTCCTCAGTTATAATGGTTTAATTCTTGTGTAGATCTTGGAGGCACAACTTACCTGTGTTTTGTCTCTTTTAAAGGGACTTTGAAGTAATAAAGTCATCTATGAAAGACCTCTAGACCATCCCAGCAGTTCTTAGATGAGGACATCAGAGTGCTCTCACTTCCATCGCCCCAGCTCAGCAGGAAGTAGCCAGAGCGATCGTCGCCCGTCTTCCTTGAGCAGTTTGGGTTCTCAGAAAGTTAAGGGGTACAATAGGCAGGTCTAGAACAGTCCATGCTGGACAGTCTCCAAGGTCTTTGAAGGTCTTTGACACTTGAAGGTCATCGCCCACTGCTGGAATCACCCTGAGGGAACACTCCTGCTGAGGAACTGACTTGAATCCTCTCAGAGATAAGATAGCCAACTTCCCTATGTAGGGATTATGGAGATGAGCTCTCCATATCCAGCAAACAACTTGATCTCTAGCTGCACCTGGGCCTAAGGGCAACTGGGTTGGGCCCAATGGGAGTTAACCAAAGAGAAAAAAGCCCATTTCCTTGGGCTTGCTTAGATGTACAGATATACCTTGCCCTGGCAGCCATCTTTGGTGCCCTAGCCCCTCATGGCCCTCTCTAGTGCTATGAATCCATTTTCAGTTCCATGCCTGTTTCTCATGGATTCCACGAATTTTTTCTAGCTGCCCACTTCTCATAAGTTAGTTAATGATTTTTTGAGGTAGTTCAAAAATTCTTAAAAGATAAATTTTTGAAGATAACCTACAGATATTGGGGACTTTCTTGCAACAGAAGTTAAAAGGTTAAAAACATTAATGGACTAATAAAGGCTCTAGTCGGTATTGGTAACTGGAGAGGTTTTATTTTTTTAAAGATTGCTTATCTAAACAGACATAATTTATTTCTTGCAAGTTTGGAATATGTACAATTTTTTTCTTTTGGGTTTATTCTGTGATTTATAAATAGCTTTTTTTATAGAATTGTTATTGCTACATAAAATAGTGTAATAGAGATTATGCAAACCTTAAAAATTAGACTGTTATAACTAGTAGTGTAATTAAAGAACAATTTAAGACTACAATGGGGACAAATGAAATGGGAAAAGCTGTGAGTGAGTTGCCATCACTAATGTGTATTTCTAGTTCTTTTCCAAAGAGAAAAAATGTGGTCTCTGTCATCTTTAACATTCTGATTTACTAGTTTTTGCTCATGTGGCTTTAATGTTTTCAAGTCATTCCCAGCTTAAATCAACAGTTACAATATTGGTTCACGGAAGTGCCATACATTTATCCTCTTGGGTGTGATGTACTGAAAAGTTAGTTTTTGTCCTTTTTCTTGTCTATCGGGTCTCCAACATTTCCAAGGCTCATGAACAACTTTCTCAGTACATCAAGGGGCCTTGGTCTCAGGCCTTCCTTGATTACTCATTGACTTTGAGTCAACAGATAGAACATATTAACATGATGCATGTGGTTCCCCTGCTTATAGATACTGGGTTTGTAACCAGAATTTGGAACGATTTTAAAAGACTATTTGATCCCTCTTGGATTGTAATTTATGCTATCATAGGGGGAATTGTTCTTTTATTAATCATATTGCTTAGGTGTTTCCTCCAGCACATCTCTCAGCAGTGCTTCATCAACAAGACCATGATACAGGCACTTATGGCCCTTGAACATTCAAGCCATGGCCCCCCCTGGAGACGTGGTTCGAGCTTGGAATGCAGAGATTTGTGAGGCCTTGGTCTAATCTACTATCCACATATCCTGGCATGCCTTCCAGATGATAGGTCCTTCCAGGGCTGGCAGCCAATGACGGGTAAGGGTCCACACGAGGGTGGTCTCCAACCTAAGACAGGCACCAGTCCATTATGCTGAACCCCCTCTGAGGTGGGGTCAACAAGGTCAGAGCAAAGAACTCTGGCTCCCACTGACTGTCAAAATAAATAAAAAAGATGGATATGTAGGAGGAACGGACCAGGTAGGTGTATATTGTCTGTGTGGGCCACATGCACAAATGCAACTTCCCCAAGCTAGAACCTGCTGCTGTGCCTGGTGCTGACATCAAACCGCCTGGCTGACAGGACCACACAACAAAAAACCTCACGCTGGGACTTATGGAATGATAGTTAGGGTATATAGACTGCTCCATACATGTAATAAAGGAACCTGCCTGCAAGCCTGCGAGCCTGCTGTTGCCACTTGCCTGACTTCCAGAGTGTCGTTGACTTTGCGCTAGCTTATCCCCACCCTCAAGGGTCTCCATGGGACCCCAAGACTGCTACACTCCAACCCCTTGTCTGTTATTTTTATTTTTGTGGGCGTGCGCATGTGCCGCTGTGTGCGTGTGTGCGCGTGTGTGTGTGTGTGTGCGTGTGTGTGTGTGTATCAGAGGACACTGCATGTCCCTGTGGAGGACCAAGGGTGACTTCAGGAATCATCCTGGATTGCTTCTATCTTCTTTTTGCTTTGCTCTGGGATTTCCCAGGATTTGCCCACCAGGGCCGGAAGTACAGGCCATCACCATTTCCATCTGGTGTTTTTAGGTGGGACCCAGGCTTCAAGGACTGGCATCCTGGTGCTGTGCAAATGGTGGTGTTTGAAATCCTCTGCTTTGTACTGTCTCCTGTCACCAATCCACACACTTCCTCACATTCCTCTACTTGACCTGTGGGAATGGACATTTACTGTGACTTTGATTTGCCTTTTTCTAAGTTACTGTTTCCTGGGTTTACTTGTCATTATCATATCTCATCGAAAGAGATTTCCACTTGTGTCCTTAAGATTTTTTTGGGGGGAGAAGAGGAGGCAGGAGGACTGAGATAAGAGTCTTACTGTATAGCCCAGGCTGGCCTCAAGCATATCATCTTCTGTCTAAGTCTCCTAGGCACTGAGATCACAGGTCTGTATACATGTCAAATTTCTCTGCCTATTTTTTTTTAAATGGGACTATTTGCTTCTGGTTGGTGGTAGGAGTTCCTTTTCATTAATTTTTTTTTTTTCTTATACAGGGTCTCATGTGTTCCAGGCTGGCTTCAAACTCACCAGGCAGTTGATAGAACCTTAGCCTAGCATCCACGACATGATTAAGACCAGAAAACACTGAGTGTGGTAGCTTGTGCCTGTGATCAGAAGTTCAAGTTCATCTGTGGCTATGAGTTCTCTGCCAGGCTAGGGTACAGGAGACGGTGCTGGGCATCAGGAGAGGTAGACCAGCACTGCTGCATGTAGGTCTCCCCTGGGAAGCCACACACATGGGCAGGTCTGCAGGACATGTCCAGGAAGCAGGAGGGCGAAGGCTCCCGAGGGACAGCCAGTAGGGTCAATGTACTTACCTTGAGAAGCAAACTCTCCATGGTAAATTTCAGATACTTTTCTGTGAACATCAATGACGGTCCGGAGACGGGAAGCTCTGGATTCTTGGGGGGGAAGAGCCACGAGCATTTCTTCCAAGTCACTGAAGGTGAACCAGACCCCGACGAGGTCTCCAAAGGAGTGGAAAGCGAATGTCGCATAGTCAGCAAAGAGGTCCACAAACACCTGGCCTCTCTGGATGGTGCTTTGGGGGAAGGTCTGGTGATACAATATGACCATGGGTTGAAGATGGGCGGCCGTGAGACCCTCTAAGAGTCGCCGGTAGCACTGGACGATCCCTTCATCTGGCTTCCTGGAACTTCCCGTAGGGAACAGTTGCGCCCATGACAGAAACACCTTGTAATGGGTGACCTTGCCGACCTGAAGGCTTCGGAAATACTTGGGCAGGGAAGCAGGCAGGGGCTGCTGGCAGACATAAACGTCCTCATTCCCAGGCATAAAACCAGAGTCCTGGCTTCCCAGTGGATGGCTCAGGTTACGTACCAAGTCCACAGTTAGAGGACCAGCGGCCAAAATGAAGTTTCCATCAGATTCCCAGTGGGCTGCCTGGCAGGAGAAACTGAAGAGGAGGGGGATGACGAGGATCACCCTCCAAGACAGTGCCATGTTCAAAACCGTGTCAGCCCATGGGAGGCATCTTTTGACTATATCTACAGCTGAGGTTGTAAACCAAGTGCTTATCAATACAATATTTAACCCAACTATCTCGAGTACCTTCAGAGCATGGTCCATCACTGTAATCTTAAGTTTGGGTGTGAGTGCACCCGCATACACATGCATGTAGAGGTCAGAGGTCACTTATGTGTCTCAGTTGTCCTACATTTTACATTTATTTGAGTTTGTGTGGTACATGCATCTGCATAATTTAAATGTTGCACACATTGCAAATGACATTATAAACACAACTTTTAAAAACTTTATGTGTAGGTGTGTATCAAAGGGCACTATGTCTTCCTGTGGAAGTACTAGGGTGACTTTGAGAGTCATCCCAGATTGCTTCTATCCCCTTTTTGCTTTGCTCTGGGATTTCCCAGGCTCTACCCACCTGAGCAGAAAGGGCAGGCTGCTGCCTTTTCCACCTGCATTCTTTTAAGTGGGACTAGGATCAGAATCTTCTGCTTGAAAGGCAGAGTCTTAACCCCTGAGCCATCTGTCTAGCCCATAAACAGAACTAAAAAAATGTATCTTTGTGTGGGATGTATTTATGGGTGCAGTGCTTACCTTCCACCTTGTTGGAAATGGGGACTTTTATCTCTACCATCCATCTCCACATAGATATGATGGGATTACAGGTGTGTCATCACATCCAGCTTCACGTGGCTTCTGGGGATTCAAACTCAGGGTGTTAGGTTTATACAGCAAGCACTTTACCCACTGAACCATCTTCAGACCCTGCTGATGAATATTCTCAGAAACATCTATCTACTTGAGACCGAATTGCAATTTACACTAACTAACACTCCAATAGACTGACATACAAAGTTTTCCTTTCAAACTTAAGTCCTACCTCTTTGGAGTAGTCCTAAGCCATGTTATAGAAATTCACACTAAAATTTTTATTACTTGCATTTGCATATGGACACATACACACCACAGTGCACATGGAAATCAGAGGACAACTTTTCAGAGCTTGTTCTCTGCATCTACTTTAGCTGGGAAGTGGGAATTACCTGGGTTCTGGGAATTGAACTCAGGTTCTTGAGTTTGTGCGTATCCATCCTGCTGGCCCAGCCTGCGCATTTTTGACACTTTTTACTGAAGAAATGAAACTATTTCATTATCACCCCGGTTTTCTTATTTTTCTGATTGGAGGCAAAATGCTCCTTAGTTAATGGGCCATTTTCTTCCTTCTTTCTTCTCTCCCTCATCTTCCCTTCTGTTTTTGAGGCAGGTTATCATATAGTCCAGACTGGCTTTGAACTCACTATGTAATTGAGAGTGACCTTAAACTGCTACCTGCCTCCTGAGTGTTGGGATTATAAGTATGTGTCAGTATGCCTGGTTCATATGGTACTGGGGATCAAATCCAGGGCTTTGTGGGTGCTAGGCAAGCACTCTTCCAAATGAGCTGCATCCCAGCCTAATCTTTTTTCTATTTAGCTGGCCTGCTTGCTTGAAGAGTTGTGCAGGAGACAGACACACCAACAGTACACATGTGGTCTGAGAACATCTTTCAGAAGTTCGCTCCTTCCACCACATAGGTTCTAGAGCCAACTCGGGTCTCCAGGTTTACTCAAAGGCATCCTAACCTATTGAGCCATCTTGCCAGCCCTGACTATGTATCTTCTTGAGATATGTTACCCTTTCTTTTTTATTACTGAAAGCTTTTCACATATGCACTCGAGGACAACCTCAGACGTCCTCAGGAGCCATGGAACTTTTTGAGGCAGGTCTCACTACTGGAACTACTGAATAGGCTAGGCTGTCCTGGGAGTCCCAGGGATCCTCCCATCTCTACCTTCCCAACATTTGGCTCACAAGTTCTGGGATTGAACTGGCATCCTCATGCCAGTGAAGCTGCTCCCCCCACCACCCCCAGTGACATGAAAACTATCGAGTTTGCCTGTTGCGTTAAATCATGACAGACTATTTGTAAGTGTCTTCCAAGACACATGGCTGAAAATTGTGGTTTGTGTAAGAATCTCTGCTGAGGTTACTAAGGTGTTATCCTTGTTTTCAGTCAGGGGACTCCTTACTGTCTAGAATCTAAGCTGTTCATTGTGCAGCACACTGAGGGCTAGCCATCTCAACACGCCATTTTTGCCTGCTGTTCAGTTGCTGTGTTTGTGAGACAGTCCTGACCCAACTTTCAACTCTGGTTCCCTTGTCTCAGGCTCCTCCCTAGTGCTCCCCCTCCTCTGCCCTCCACTGCTGGAAATGTCATCTTATCACCAATAAATAACCTTTATCTGTAGTTTCTGGACTCTGACCTGTCCTATGCCCTATTTTAATTTCTAAACTTGCCTGTTTTTTTTTTCTTCTTCTTCTGATAAGGTCTGTCACACTTGTCCCCAAGTCTGGAGATAGTCCCTTTTCCTAAAGTCCAGGATGAATTCTCCTTATAGGGTTTCCTTGATGGGAAATGGCTGAGATTTGATTTAAAAATCCCTGATTTACAGGTTAAGACTTTACATTTAAATGTTTCCCTCAGGACTGCTGCCATATATTAAATGTCTTTTGAGGACTGATGGCTTCATTAGTAAAGCTTTTCTTGCAAGCACCTGAATTCCATCCCCAGAACCCACATAGAAAAAAAAAAAAAGGCCAAGGAGATGGTTTAGTGGCCTACATTGGATGTAATTCTGGGCCACAAGTCTGTGTGTCCACCTTTATTGTTTGCTGTGACTCCTTCATTTTCTTTGAAATAAACATCCCCATCACCCGTCTTTTCTTCAGTGTGACTTTTGTTGTCAAATTACCACGTCCGGACAGACCTTTCTTAGCTCTGCCTTGCCTTTCTTGACTGTGGCTGTCACCATGTCACCCACACCAGCAGCAGAAAGTCTTTTCAGCTGTCCCTTGGTCCCCTTCACATAAATGATACACAGGTTTTTGGCTGGGCAGTTAATCACAGCTCCTTCCAGAAGATCCAGGGAAATCTGGAATTTCATACCAAAAGACCCACCATGTCCTCGCTTTGACATTATGGATATGCAGACAGAATGAAAAACTTAAGCTTCCCTTTTAAAAAGAATTATGAATTAGATTAAAATCAGGAAATAATTTTTTTCAGAGTAATTTCTCCCATGTTATATTATGAATTTTATCAGAAAACATAATCTTAAAAGATTCCCTTGAAATAAGCTGAGACTTCACTACTTGCATTGTATGAACAAGCATTCTTTCAGGGACTTAGGCACAGCATAGTACTAAGGATAGTTTTATAGCAATTACTTCCAAAGCAATGTGATACTTATGAAAATTATCCCTGTTTCTATTGCTTGTTCAGTTGGCCATCCATCAAATACTACGTAAGATCCACTCTAGCAGACCTTACTTGGTACTAAGCTAGTTCATCTCCTTTTCTGCATAATACTTCCATTTCTGAAAACTGATTATAGACAGACAAACAGACTTGCCACACTAAGAATGTGGAAGGTTTATGTTTGAGTTCAAGGAACTTTTTGTATACTTGAATTGGGAGATGTGTGACATAGTCTGGCAGTAAAAGGTAAAAATGTGTCCCTGGTATTTCAATTTAAAGGATCGTGCAGAGAGAGCTGCTCGTTTTGCAAAGACAAAGGAAGAAGTTGAGGCTGCCAGAGCTGCTGCCTTGCTGGCCAAGCAGGCGGAAGCAGAAGACAAGAAGGAATCCTGTGCACAAGACAGAAGGTGCTTGCTGCATTTCATCCAAAGAAATCTGCACATGGCTGGACTGGGATTTATTTCTATTTCAATGTTGGATAATTACGTACCGATTTTTATGATCAATTACTTTTAAAAAATAATTTCTCAGGAGAATAGCAGAGGAGGAAGGAAAATGTACATATCGTGTGTGTGTGTGTGTGTGTGTGTGTGTGTGTGTGTGTATAGAAATCAAAGTCAACTGGCAGAAGTGTGTTCTATACCATGTTAGCTCTGGGGATGAAATTCAGGTTGCCTGTCAGACACCTTTACACACAGGTACCTTTACACCTTTGATCTGCCCAACTATCTAATTGACCTTTGCCAGTTTTACTGGTCTTATTTGAGAATCTAAAGAGGTGAAACACTAATTTCAATTTGATCGTAGTTTTTTTTTTTCTTCAGCACCATTGCAAGAATTCAATTCTGTCTGCCTGATGGTTCTTCCTTTACAAATCAGTTTCCTTCCTATGCTCCTCTGGAAGAAGCGCGGCAGTTTGCTGCACAGGTGAGTTTTATAAGAACAGGTGTGTATGAGTTGTTAAATGTGGGAGGACTTCAAAGCATAACACCTGATATTTAGAGAAGTTTCTGTGTTAGCGTTTGGGGGAACACTGTGTCTTCTTGTGCAAAAGTAGGAATTTGTTGATGTCATGCAGCAGACCAGGAATCTTTTTTGTCTAGTTACTCAGCAGGAGCAAAAAGCAAATGGTTTCCCAAAGATTTAAGGGAGTGAACCCCACATCCTGGGAAAAGGAATCAACTTTCCTTTACTTTTTATTTCCTCCAGGTTGCTTAGAGGTTACCATCCTTGTCTTAGTAGAAGCAACCCCACATGGGCTGTTTCCTTGTTCTTTTGTCTTAGAGATTCCCACAAGGCACCCCCTGCTCTGTTTCTCTACCTCTACCAACACCTCAGTATAGAGGACAATTTTTGTTTTTTTAAACTGTTATTAGTGTGTGTGTGTGTCTGTGTATTTGTGTGTGTGTATGTGTGTGTGATTGGTGAGTGCCAAACATGCATGTGGAGGTCAGATAACAACTTGGTGGAGTTGATTCTCTCCTTCTACCTTTACAGGGAACCAAAGATCAAGCTCAAATCATCAGGCTTACACACCTTTACTCATTAAGCTATCTTGCCTGCCCCTGAATTTTGTATTTTTTGTATGTCCCTTATGTTGGAGTGAGAACAGTGAGTAGGATATATATGTGATATACAGTTTTTTAAAGAAATTATAAATTTATGTTTTTTACACTATTGTGTATGTGTATCAGAAGGCACTATGTGTTCTCTGCAGAGGACCAAGGGTGACTTCAGGAATCATCCTGCAATTCTGGATTGCTTCTGCCTCCTTTTTACTTCATTCTGGGATTTCCCAGCTTCTGCCCATCAGGGCCAGAAGTGCAGACTGCTACTGTTTCTGTCTGCCATTACTATATGGACCTGGGATCCGAACTCAGGATCTTCTTCGAGACAGAGTCTTAATCCCTGTGCCATTACTCCAGTCCTCCCAAAAAAATTATGAAAAGCAAAAACTTTCCTCTTTATTATTTTGTAGAGAAAGAGAAGGGTCTGTCTTCACATTTGACTTGAAGTGGTGAAGATGATTATAGCAGAAACTCCCAATCTGAGACTGTCATGAGTACATGAGTATGTAATAGGAAAGTAGAAGCCGAAGTCAGAGAACTGCTTGTAAGAGTTTGTACCAGTTACTCTTTGTGCTGTTGCTGAGACACCACCGAGGCTCAAACAGCTTAAGAGGAAAAAGGAGATTTATTCAGCTTATGGTTCCAGAGGGAAGAGACAGTTCATTATGGCAGAAAAATCATATGCTGCCTGGCAGAAGCTGGAGATCACTGCAGGTATCGTGGAAGCTGAGAGCTGCTTCATGCAGGCTCAAGAGCAGACTCATTCACTCAAGCAGGGCAGGGCTAACCAACCTCGAGGCCACCCCCTTGACTGCCTTCTTCCCGTGACTTGTCAGAAGGACGACACGGGGCTCAACTCATGCTGGCTTGGCTGTGATTTTCCTTGCTTCGAGCGCTTGCAATATTTGTACAGCAGAAACGCCAGGCTGCAGACTCCACACAGCAGAAGAGCAAAGAGCACATACAGAGCGGTCTGCGCTTCCGCAATGCCAAGCGCCAGCCCCAGGAATGGCACCTCATGCTTCACAGGGTTGGCAGTGGATCCAGGATCTAGGCAAAGACAATGGTGTGATTCAGGTCCCAGTGTGGTTAATTAGGTTGCTGTGGCCCTGGAAAGGTTCTAAGCAGGTGCTTTCTTGCAGTCTAGTGGTGGCTTAGTGTTACCAACTGCACAGCTGAAAGTGCTTGTTTCCATCTCTCTCTTTTTTTTTTTTTTTTTTTTTTTTTCTGTTTGACAGGGTCACATACAGCCCAGACTGGCCTCAAACTCTATATGGACTATCATGCCTGGTTTACGATGCTGGGATGGATAATTGTGAATGATAAGCAAGCGCCATATCAACACAACTCCAGCCCTATTTTAAGCAACTAAAATATAATATCTAAGTCGAATGATTACCTTACATTTTCATAGTAGTCAATACTCTGGTCACTCAATATTGGTCCTCATGCAGTACAGGCACTGTCACTTTAGCCCTTTAATCTGATTCAGAAACTACCTGGAAGCAACTGTGTAGTTCCTCGAGAAAGGAGGCACAGCAGAATAGGGGTTGGGCTGGAAGGCTCGAGGCATAACATTAGCCTTGTAGACCCTTTATTTTCCTCCAGACATGTTCAGAGCACGCAGAAGAAGCTTAAGTCTTTGCTTAATGAATGTAGGGCGCACCCAGGCAGGAGGAGGGTAATGAACTGACCAGAAGAGCCCCTCCCTCTCATCTCCCAGAGACACCTCTCACCTTCTGGTTGCTGGAAACAGGGGTGAGGTCCTTGCTCAGGGTCAGGGAAGCCATTGCACCGGACCACAGAGGCATAAAACTTGGCTGATTCTTTGGGGATCCTTGGCAGGAGAGGGTCAGAATGGTTTACAAAATGCACACCAAACCTCTCTGCGTAGCCGGAAGCCCATTCGATATTGTCGAGCACACTCCACACCGTGTATCCTCGAAGGTTCACCCCATCCTGCACAGCTGCTGAAACAGAGCAGGTGTGAGTGTTCCTAAACTCGGACATCTCCGCCAGGCCACCACACTGCTCCCACCACCTTGCTGAGCAAGGTAAATGGCTGCTCTGCGAGAACTGCTCTTCCTTGTGCTTGATCTGCCAGCCCTCCAATGCGTCTCTAGAGGGGCTCGGCTCTGAATGAACAAGAGCAGACCCAAGCTAGGCCCACAGGAGTGGCTGCTTTGCAGCACGGCAGAGGCCTCTGAACCAGGGCCTTAGCATGTGATTCTCCTTCCCACAGAGGAACAATTGTAGCTCTTGGAAAAGATCTTAGCTGGAATATTGTCTCCTAACCATTTTCTTGGCCAGGGTCTCAAAACAAAAATAAAACATGTTGTAGAGGTCAGAAATCAACATCGGTTCCTCAGAAGCTGTCCACCTTGGTATTGCTTGAGACAGTCTCTTACTGCCCGGAACTCTACAATAAGCTAAGTGGACCAGCCAGCAAGTCCGAAGTGTTCTGTACCTGCTGTCCCAGGACAAGATTCACAAACATGTAACTGGTCCCCAGTCGCTGGCTCCCAGTCCTGCCTCAGACCAGAGAGGAGCAGAGTGACTGAGGACTCAGAACAGAAGCCAAGGAAGGTCTAGTCAGTGTCAAACAGTTAGGTTTGCTTGCTGAGGTAGATCTAGAGCCCAACCCAGCCTTGTCTTTTGTTGTCACCCCTTTAGGGTTCCAGGCTCCCCTCCTACAGACAGGATGTCTATCTGGGCTCTTGCCTTTGAGGGCCTCGTTGATGTAGCTGCGGAGGTAGTAGATCCTGTCAGTGTCATTAAGTTCTGGGTCTCCCCGCCTGGACACTCCGTTCTCTGTGATGTAAATCGGAGGATTGTTGTACTCCTCTTTCAGCCAGTTCAGGATTCTCCGGAATCCAAAAGGCGTCATCTTCAGCCAGGAGGAACCAGAGTCAGGCCAGGAGCGATCTGCGATGGAGGCAACTCCCCTGCATGTTGAGAACTGAAGATCAGAGCTTGTTTGCAAATTCCAAGAACTCCTTCACACGAAGCAGCATTCCTATCAGGCAGAGCCTGAGCATGCTCAATCCACAAGAATTAAACTGCCTTGGAGCCTCCCATGACTAGGGCTGTGCTCACCTAGCATGGGGGGTAAACCCTGGTTTCTGTTCCCAGGACTTCATAGGTCAGAAGTTGTAGCCCATGCCTGTTATACTCAGGAATGTGTAGCCAAGGGTCTCAAGTTCATCCCAGACTACATAGCAAGTTGGAGGTTAGTTTGAGCTTACTGAGACCCTGTTTCAAAAAACATTTGCTCGTTGTGATTGCCTTCTCAATGCCAATTACCCCCCTCCCTTTTTTGGTGTATATGTGTGTTTGTGCAGAACAAGGCACTATGTTCCCATGGAGGCTCAAGGATGACTTTGGGAATCACCCTGGATGGCTCTACTTCCTTATTGCTTTGCTCTGGGGATTCCCACACTCTGCCTTTCAAAATTGGAAATACAGGCCACCGCCACTTCTGCCCAGTGTTTTTATGTGGGATCTGTTTTTATGTGTTTTTGTTTGTAGACCCCTGAACCATCTCCCTAACCCTTTGGCTAGCCACTTCTGCATTAAAAAATTTCTATTTTAAAAACCTGAGCTGATGTTGGGCCTGCCCAAGATTTGCCCCAAGGCGTGGCCGAGCACATGGGACTAAAGATGGCACTGAAGGCAAGGGTCTTGGGCATTAACCTGATCACATTACAGGAATCCCTAATTGGCGTCCAGATACTGACCTGTCCTCTGTACTGAATTAACTTTGGACTTGACCTTTGAAACATGAAGGTTGCTTTAACCTTTGACACAATCGGCCGGCCGTTTTGGCGCCCTTTTGTTTTTGTCTATATAAGTTCCTTTTCTCCCCCCAATAAACTTGAGATTTTGCTCTGACAAACTCCCAGTCCATGGCTGAGTCTCTGGAGGGCTGAAGTGGAGGTATGGGCTGTCAGGCTTTACTTATCTTCTTCGTCATCACAGTCAGCAGTTTTGTAATTGAGTGAGTGAATGAGTGTGTGAGTGGGTGAGTGAATTCTACAAGCTGATCCACTTAGAACACAGTGATAAAAATTATATTAGAAGTTATAGGAATGTGACACTTGTTGATAAAATGTTGGTCAGAGAGGACTCGAAGGTCTCCAAACATAATAGGCTTTTGCCATGGTTCTTGGATGCTCTCCAAAGTAAGACCCTATCACTGAAGATGCAACACATATGGATCGCAGAAACATGGGCAAAATATATCAACTGGAACTAGTCTGAGAACTTTCTCCTTGCTGGATAGCTTACACAATACCAGAAAATACTGTAGAAGCTATCTGAGGAGAGAAATAATCAAAGGCCTCTTCAACCCGTGAGATCTGCAGGTTGCAATAAAAATCACCCTGGCAATAGGTAACCACCAGTGTAATAGTGGCATGAGACAAGGAGACAGCCAGCAGCTTTCTGCCTAGACTCAAGACCTGCTTGTCAAAATGGAAGACATTCCTGTTACTATTAACTAGCATTAGAACCTAAAAAAGGAAAGGAAATAGATCAATAAGAAAAAAATAGCCAATGGACCGATAGGTAGGAAGACAGTATACAAAACTGCTCTGTAAATAGCTGCTGTCATACCTATATATCTGAAGAATAATTAACACTCAGCCTAGAAATCATCTTCTACAACAAAGGTAGAGAATCTTAACACCTTGACAGGATGCATCCTAGAACAGTGAAGTGGACAGCAACAACCAGCCATGATGCAGAGTACTAGTGACACAGCAAGGCTCACCCAGAAACAAGTCAACCTAATTTCTCCCCATCCTAAGGCCTTGGGAACCTTGTAGAAGAGGGTCAGATTGTAAGAGCATAAAGACGGGAAAGTTCACCATTAAACAAGACGTTCCATTCAAGGCAAGACTGTTGCATCTAGGAACCCACTGCAGTGAGACTTATCCTTACCAGACCTGCATAATGACTGACATACCAACATGTCCCCATAGATTATATAGGAGCTTAAGAAATATAAGAATATACTGGAAATCTTAGGGACTAAAGAAGGATGAGTGAAGGGAAATACCCCTATCAGTGGGGTGGCCCAAGAAAGGCAACTTGATATGCCACAACAGGCCTGAACTCCCACAAGAGTGCAGAAGCCAGAGGGAACCCTGGGGTCCATAGAAGCGGCCAAGCAGGAGAGCGGGAGGGAGTGGGATGGATTGATGAAGGGATAGGAGGAAAAGAGGATGGAGGGAATCAGGAATAAGTACTCAATATGCTTATAAAACTACAAAAGAATAAAAAATGTTAAAAAAGATTTCTATTTTAAAAAGATACTTCTGCATTAAAAATTTCTATTTTAAAAATTGGGAGAGTGACCAGAAGACATGGCTCAGGAGTTAAGACTCTGTCTAGCAAACAGAAGGACTTGAGTTCAGATTCCAGGTCCCACATAAAAGCACCAGGTGGAAATGGAACTGGCCTGTACTTCTGACCCTGGTAAGCAGAACCTAGGAAATCCCAGCGTGAACAAAAACGAGGTAGAAGCAATCCAGGATAATTTCACAGAGACACACAGTGCCATGTCTCACACACACACACACACACACACACACAAAGAAAAAAGCTGAGAGACAGTACACGATATATGCATGCCAGGGCACATGTGTGAAGATCAGACAACAGCTCTGTCCACTGTGTGGACATCTGTCCAGAGATCAAACTCAGGTCACCAGTTGAGCGCACATGTACTCTACCTAAGCTATTTTCTCAGCTCCCTGAAGGCTGCTTTTGAGCCCAAACTTTTCAGGGGGAAAAATGCCTACATGGGTGAGTACTCGGCTGAACGAGTGGAAGCTTCTGGGAAGACAGCACCTAGCCTGCGAGGCTCTGAAGGAGCCAGGAGCCTGGCTCAGCACTTTAATGACATGGTGGAGCGTCTGAGGCTTGTTGTGAAGAACACCTGGGCAGATGTTTGGTGTGAAAAGATGCAAAAAGAGGGCTGGGAGATGTGTCCCACAAGCTCGAGACCCTGAGTTGATCTCTGGCACAGGTGTAAAAAGCTGGGTGTGGTGGTGTATGCTGAAGAGGGGGTTGATTCCCGAGACCGGCCAACCAGCCAGTCCACTTGGCAAACTCCAGGCCAGGGAGACCCTGTCTCAGAACACATGGTGCATGGATGGTAGATATGGCTAAGGCCGTCCTCTGGCGCTGGCATGCATGAACATGCAAGCACACTCATGCCTGCACTCATACAAAAAGATGCCACAGGAGCAAGATTATGTGCATCCACCTGTCCCTTCATGTAATAAATTACAACTACATGATAAAAATAGCATGAAAACAGATATTGACTTCTGAAATGATGGTATGTACACATTCCGTCTTGCCATTTCTTCCATGCACAGACATTATCTGTATAATGCAGAAATGATAGTGTGCCTTTGGTCTTGAAGAGGAAAGAAACCTTCATTGTTTAAGTAATCTGAGAAGTGACAAATAGACTTGACAGGGAAAAAAGAAAACAATAGTTTTTTAGGCTGGGGAGTTGACTCAGCAGTTAAAACAAAAGGACCTGAGTTGAGGTTCCCAGATACAGCAGTGGGTGTGGGAGCCCACCTGTAATTCCAGCCCTAGGAATCTCTGGGGCAAGCTGGCTAGACAGACTAACATTATGCGCAAGCTCTGCATTTGATTAGAGACCCAGACCCAGAAAGAATAAAGGTGCCATCAAGGACAATGCCCTGTATCAATCTAGGCCTCCAACACATGCCCACATCCACTTATCAACATACACACACAATGCACACATCACACACACATGAAAATGGAAAGGAAAATACTTGAAAACTTTTTTGGACCAATGAAGATGGCTCAGCAGGGTTTGCCCTGTCAGCTTGATGACCGAGTATCATGACCAGAGAACTGACCTACAAAGCAGTCCTCTGGCCTTCACGTACAGGTAACAACACACGTGCATCCACATGCAATCCGTTTTTTAAGAAAGGAATGTTTCATATATCAAGCACATCTGTGTCATGGAAAGGAGCTGGGAAACCCGAGTGCTACGTGACTGTTGACAGAGGTTTCATCCGAGTGCTTAGCAGCTACTGGCAAGCCACGAGATCCCTTTCTGAGGCTTGAAGGCTTCTGAGTACGAGCTGCCTCAGGGGACTTTTCTGCCCTTCTAGATGGCCAGGCACCCCATGGACGACTCACCTGTCTGCATCAAAGGATGAGATGACCGAAGAGTAGTTGAGGTTGTATGCCAGTACTGTGTGTAGTGATTAAACCCAAAGAAGTCGAAGGTGCCATTGATTCTTCTCTTCTCACTCTCTGTGAACTCAGGGAGCCTGAATGGAGGAGGGCATTAGGGGAGAAGCTTCAGGAAACATGTCAGAGGCAGGGTGTGGAGTACTCAGAACCACAGGCACTTGGGCGTGGCTCTGGTGGCTGGCTGGAAAGGAGGCCCTCAGGTGGCACGGGAAACAGCCACTTCTGCCAACTTTCTGCATCTCTGAAGGGCTGCTGTGCCTGACAGCAATATCAACCACGTGTCTGTCATAAGCCTCCCTGCAGGGACATGCATGCACATATACCTGGGGACTCACATGCACAAACACGCAGAGACGG
>JALPQD010000338.1:94998-287498 GCA_023101885.1 Typhlomys cinereus
TTTTATGTTTTCTTCAGACTTATAAGCACAAATTCTGATATTTCCCATCTGTGATAACTTTCAAGGTAGAGAGCATATCGAGGTCCCTGCTTTTACACCATTGCTTTATGCTCTTTTGCAACTGATACCTGGTCGTTTCCATCGTGGGTCGTTTTATTCAGGTGTGCCTCTTTCATGTCTACCTTTACTAGTAATGGAAAGTTTTTGCAAATTATTTGATGCTTGGCTTTTTCTACTGGATCCCTTTACTGGGCTTTGTCTTCTTAATTCTTCTGCTCAGGAGCTGAAGGTGGTCCCAAGGCCTGACCTGGAACCTGGACTCTTGCCCGTGTGGTCCTGCCCCATCCTGCTGCAGGTCTGACCTCCCCATTCTCAGAGGCACGTGCTGTGCTCCTACCCTCGTCCTTACATGCGGAGACTCTGCTATCCTGGTTCATTGCCAATGCTCGCCCATGTCCTTCCGGGCAGCGAACACCCCCAGTTCTCGTCAGTCCTCTCAAATCTCATCTGCTGAGTTGCCTCTGCATTGAAGAAGCTGGAGACATGACACCTTGGAGTCTGTCTTCCCAGCGAACGTTTGACCACTGGAGAAGCTAGATGTGGGACCATCTCCTGTCCCTGACTGCACTTGGCTCGGGTCAGGATGCACAATAACTTCTGGGCAAACTCGTATGAAGGGATGTGCTGTCACCCGCAGACTGGACGTAGAGATCAGAACAGGGAACAGCCTGCCCGGTAGGACCCGCCCAGGCAGGCCAGAAGTGTGCATGGTGGGAACTGGATTGACACAGTGGAGGGGAAAGTCCAGGGCTATGCTAGGAACTCTTTCACCTCCCTTGTCATGGTCACATAAGTAACGCAGAACCCTGAGTCTGTTCCCTTGGGGCCTGGGAATGTACATATGCCACAGCTCCACCACCAGACAGATGCTTCTCAAATCCAGTCTGTGGGCCCTGCAGGCAGGCAGCTTGCTCTGACTGACTCTGGCTCCATCATGCCTGTAGCTGACTCTCTAGTTCTAGTCATCTTCAGAAATAAAGCACCTCTGGAAGATAGCTCAGTACAGTTGCTTTGACAGGAAGTCAGGGGACCCAGATAGGGACACCAGCATGTAGCACAGCCATCTGCTGGCCACGTGACAAAAGGCACCTGCCTAGTCATTGCCACCCCAACCCCTTCCCGCTACACATTACTCTTAAGATGATGAAACTAGTTTGGATGGGATTGTGGGGTGCAATGAAGCTATTCCTTAGAAGTAAGCATCCTTGGGACAAATTCCCTGGCCGTCCCAGGGTCAGGGGCTGAGCTGAGAGCTTTACTTAGCCTGTTAGCACAGGGCCTTACCGAGATTTGCTCAAGCCCGCGGCCATGCTCCTGTCACTAATGCGCGTCTTCATCACCTCCGGGTAATCTCCATTCTTGAAAATAGGGTGTGCAAACCAGCCTCCCATAAACTGTGGGACAGAGGGGAGGAAACGGGGGACAGTCAGGCTCGGCATTACAGGAGGGCACACTGAGCGTTTCAGGAGGGCACACTGAGCATTACAGGAGAACACACGAGCATTACAGGAGGGCACACTGAGCGTTAGGAGGGTGCACTGAGCGTTACAGGAGGGCGCACTGAGCGTTACAGGTGTGTGTGCTTGCGTTGCAGAAGGGCATACCAGGAGTTCAACGCCACTGCTCAGAACCTCCCTGCCTACTCAGGCTCACTCTGTCCCACAAGTCTTCCACCTCTTGAATAGCCCTTAAGACAGGGCCAGTTCTGGGGTGATTTGCTGAGGATATTCTATCCATCTATCCTATAGTATCTGTCATCTATCATATGTTTAGACCTATCTATTATCTATCATTTTCAACCTTGTCTATATATTAATCATCTGTGCTAGTCCTAAATGCAGGTGCAGTAGTCTCCAACAAATGGCTCAAACTAATGATACTACAGCCTTAACACCTCATGGGTTTGATTTGGGCAGGAAAAGTTACAGCTATAAGTCCTTAAATCTGTGCATGTGAAATGAAAGGCACATTTTTGTTTTGGAAGTCTATTTCAGCTCTGGTGTGAAATGTTGGGCACCACAGTCCTTACATCTTCCAAAGAGACTCTAGGACCAGTCTGTAGGCTCCTCTCCAGAACTGAAAATGGAAATCAACATGGTGGTGGAAGCATGAGAGGGGGAGGCACCAGCAGTCCTGGGGGAAGCTGTGCCTTCCCATCCAGTCATGTCCAAACATATGTGGGTGTCTCACTGTTGGCACCTGCTTATTATACAAGATTACTACTTCCTTGGGAAGAAACTCCACATTTTAGATAGATAGGCTCTTTTTTAAGAATTAATAATTCAGGGGCTGGAGAGATGGCTCAGGGGTTAAGTCTCTGCCTTGCAGGTGGAGCGTCCTGTGTTTGGATCTAGATCCACGTATAGATGCAGGGGCGGAAGCGGGGGTGGCTGTGCTTCTGGTTCTGGTGGGTGGAGCCTGTGCATCCCCAGGCAGAGTAAACAAGGAGGAGGTGGAGGCAGTTCATGGTGGTTCCCGAATTCGCCCTTGGATCTACACATAAACAGACACACATACATACACACATGCGCGCACACACACAATTGAATAAAATAATAATAATAAAACAATATATTTTAAAAAAAGAATTAGCAATTAAATCACTAATGAGCCTCTGATTTAGGAATTCTTGGGCCGGAAGTAATACAATGAAACAGCAACCCCAGATGCACCAGGTGCGGCTAGCTGGGCTGTGAAGCTACCATAGTTGAAGCAGAGAGAATGGAGAGACAGGAGTCTTGTCTATGAACTGCCTTTGAACCAGTATCATGCCCAGTGAGTATGACATGCACAAAATGTTTTTCTTTTTGCAATGAGACCTCATGTGCCCCAGACTAGCCTTGAACTTATTAGTTGGGGGAGACCCTGGCCTTTGGATCCTCCTGCCTCTATCTCCAGTGCTGGGATTACAGGCATGTGCCACCATGCCCAGTTTTCTGTAGTGCTGAGGACCAAAGGCCAGGCTTCATGTATGCCTCAAGATTACTACTAATGAAGCCTCCTCCCCAGCCCTGTGCAAAACAATCTGTTAAGACATAAAATGTGGTTCTGTAACTCATGACCTTTGTCACAGCAAATCTCTGGAGCAGGATACTTCTGGTTCACAGATTAAAAAAACCTCAGTAATGAAAAAGTTAGGTGCTGCCTTCAAGCTAAGAAAAATCCAGGAGAAGCCCAGTTGGGCCTAGAAGCCAAGCCTGTAATTCTCAGTCCACTTCTGTTTCTATTAGTGCACGACAGGAGAGGAGACAGTACTAGAGTAGACAGACCTGCACGTGTCTCCTGGCAGCCTCCACATCTTCCTGGTTCGAGGGTCCCTGGGCTCGGCCCAGTCGATATTGAGGGTGATGGAGATCGTCCCTCCCTGGCTGGCACGGTATTTGTCATTATAGAGATGCCAGGCCTCAGCATGAGCCTTTATCAGATTGTGGCCAACAGTATACGGAGCTGTGCCAGGCCTGTCAGAGATCCCTGGAAAGACACACACAAGGTCAGCCGGGAATTTGGTTCATTGCACTCTGTAGCTCAGAGAAAATATCAACATTAGAAGACTGGGATTCAAATCCTGCCTCTCACTCTCACTAGATGGCAGGAAGTCTGCTTCCAGCTTCTTTCTTGCAGCCCAGGTTCCTGTGGGAGAAAACTAAGCTGCATATGAGCAGCAGCGGCAATGCTCTGGCCAGGAGAAGGCACTAGATGTGCTGGCTTCTATCCTCTCCACAAAGCATGATACATGTTCCCAGTGCCTCCAGAGCTGGCATCCTGAAGCTCTCAGGGTCCACTGTAGAAGCCAGGACTGGAGAACATGGCTGATGCTGGCAGCTCATTCTTCTAGAGCAAGTGCTCAGACCACAGTGCCAACTAAGAACCATGGCAGATGCCCTGAGCAGTGATGAGACACACCTCTCCATGTTATTTCCAGTTTTCAAATGCACGTGGAGTATGGGGGTGTCATAGTTGGGCACAGGTGTCAACTTGACAGTTGAAGGCTTGAGCTCTGGGCACATTTGTAGAGAATTAGTGGTTGGGTTAAGCCCAGAGCAAACCTGCAGGAGATTGTCTAGCTGACGGGGAAGGCCCAGATGGGTGGGACTAAGCCCTGATCAGATGAATAAAATACTGAGAGCTGGTTGAGGAAGTGGCATCTTTGTGTACACTTGGCCAGACATGCTGGTCTGGCAAGTAAGGATCATCCCTCTCTCAGCCATTACATAGAGATGATGTGGCCAGTTCCCTCAGCCCTGGTGTTGTCCATGCTCTTCCATTAAGCTAGACTATGAAACTATAATTGGACTGTCATAGGAAATAAACACCTTGTTCCCTTGAGCTGTTTGATGGTCATTTATCAGCAACCATGCAGGCTAGCTGTAACAGGAGATGCACAAGTGCACGTGTGTGGAGGCCAGAGGACAACATCAGGGAGACTATCCACCTCCTTGGAGATAAAGAATATATCACTATCCTTCTCTCCAGCACACCAGGCTGACCAGTCAACTAGCCCCAGGGATCTGCTTGTCTCCTCCTCCCCGCACTGGTTACAAGTGTGTACCAGTGCACTTGGCTTTTGAGTAGGTTCTTAGAATGGAGTCAGGTCCTAGTGCTTGCAGGACATGCACTTTACCCACTGAGTTATCTTCCCAAGTCCTCTGGAGGCAGAGTTTCCAAGGCACTTGGGGCTGCCCTGGCCACCCCCTCTCCCATGCCACCTGTACCATGTCTTCGATGTGCTAATATGGACAAGTTTTTTACCTGGAGCAAATACCCCAGAGCCATAGCCATGGGTTGTGATGACGTAGGGCTCATTCAGTGTGATCCAGAACTTCACCTTGTCCCCTAGATTCTGGAAGAGTACTTCTGCATAATCCTTGAACCGCTGCACAATCGTCTCGTTCTCCCAGCCTCCGACATCATGGAGTGCCTGCGGCAGGTCCCAGTGGTACAGGGTCACCTGTGAGGAAGCAGGTCAGCCATCTCATGAACCAAATTCCTGAAGTCACTGATGAGAAGCACGAGATCATGTGTCTGGAAGGGACCTCTGAGAATGAGAGGCTCTGAAGGTTTTTCAGTTTCCAAGATGAGGAGGAAAATCCCTCCTGCTTCAATTCTGTGTTGTGGAAATCATGGACAAGCCAAAAATTAAGTATCAAATCTGATCCACGGCCAGGGAGGTGGTTTATTGGTAAAAGTGCCTGAGTGCAAACCTGTGAACACATGGTAGAAGGAGAGAACTGATTTCTACTTACATATTTTGTGTGTGTGTGAATGTGTATCAGAGGGTGCTATGTGTCTCTGTGAAAGACCAAGGATGACCTCGGGAATCATCCTGGATTGCTTCTACCTCCTTCCTTCTTGTTTTGCTCTGGAATTTCCCAGGCTCTGCTCACCAAGGTCAGAGGTGCAGGCCACCAACATTTAGGCCTGGCATTTTTACATGGGACCTGGGATCAAACTCAGGACCTTGTACTTCACAGGTAGAGTCTTTTAACCCCTGAGTCATCTGTTCAGCCCCAAAACTGACTTCTAAAAGTTGTCCTCTGATCTCATTGTGAAAGCCCTGATACATGTGCACCCAGACTTATACCCTCTCTCTCTCTGTCTTTCTTTATCTGTCTTTCACATACAATAAATACGTTTAAAAGAAATAGATACTCAAATTCCTGTATCAGAAAGCAAAACTCAGCATGCTGTGATCATAATAAATGAGCTCCCTTGCCCTGCTGCCCACCCGCTCCCTAGGCAGGGCCCTTGCTTGCCTGGGGCGTGATGCTGGCAGCCAGCAGAGCATCGACTAGCCGCACGTAGTAGCTGAGGCCTGCTTGGTTGATGAAGTTGGTGGTCCGTCAGGGAGGACTCGAGTCCAGGAGATGGAGAAGCGGTAATGGACACGCCCAGGTTCTGCAGGGCCACCACGTCCTCAGCAATTTTGTGATAGCTGTCGCAGGCCACATCCCCCGTGTCGTCGTTCTCGATCTTCAGGGGCGTGTGCGAGAACGTGTCCCAGATGCTGAGTCCCTTGCCATCTTCTCTCCAGGCACCTCGATCTCAAGGACAGGACAGGATCTAAGCCATTCAGCCCCACACAGATTCCTTTTCCCAGGGAAGGAATACCCAGGAGGAAGGTGCTCAGCGGCCCCGCCTCTGGATCCTTCCTGGGACACTGCTGCCCCACTCCCTGAGCTCCTGATGGGCACGCGTGATGCCCTCATACCACACTATGCAGCCCTGTGCTGGCTGCCTGGTTTTTCCTCTAGACCATGTATCCTACAGAGCATGACTTTCTTTCCTTTTCTCTTTCTTCTTATGAATTCCAGTGTAGACAGGGATGACCTTGAATTCTGATCCTTCCACTTTCACTGCCTGAGTGCTGGGATGACTGCTGTGCCAAGCTAGAGGTGGTCCCTAGGCCTGTGCTAGTCGGGAGGGCCTCCACCCGCCAAGCAGCATCCTGGTCCCAGTACCGTAACTGTCAGCTTGGGATCCCAAACTAATGTAAGTAGCAGGCCTGGTATATGGTGAGGACCGTCTAAAAGTTTTTAAATGTACAATTTCACACTGCTATCGCCTCTAACCAGGTTGGTCACTAGACATAGGTCATGGAGTTGTTTCCCCTCCTACCTCCCCTCAGTTATTCTTCCAACAAGCCCCAGCAAAATGCCTGCCTATGCTCTTACTTTGATGCGTATAGTTCAAACATTTCAGGGTCAGCAAGCTGGCTCGATGGGTAAAAGCACTTCCACCTTCAAACCTAATGATCTGAGTTATGACACGAGGAACACACGTGGTGAGAGGAGAGAACTAACTTCCACAGTTTGTCCTCTGACCTCCACACTCATGCTGTGGCACACACGCACACACAAGACAAAAGTAAATAAAAAAACATTTCAATAACTAAGGTATGATAAGATGTGATTGCTCACAACTCAGGTAACCTGGCATTCTAACGAGAACAGACACCTCGTCTTGACTGTAAATTGGCAGAGTGGAGCCAGAGAAGTCCCACATGGAGCCATCTGTGTATAGAGGAGGAGGAGAGGATTGAGTCGAGAGAGTCTACATTAAGGACATCAGATTTCTCACATGGCAAACAGAGGCATTAAGCTGTGGAGCTGGAGTGGATCAGAGATCCATGAAAACCATGAACTCGTGGTTTTCATCATACAAAGTGTGGGGCTGGGTGTGTAGCTCAAGAAGTAGAGTGCTTGCCCAGCATACACTGTGCTCCATCCTGCGTCAACCGTAAACTGTTAATTCCAGCACTCTGGGAGTGGCGGTAGGAGAATCAGTAATTCAAGAGCATCCTGGGCTGCAGAGTGACCTCAGAACCAGCTTGAACTTAACGAGACCCTGTCTCAAAAGAAGGAAAGGAAAGAAGAGGGAAAGTGAACACCCCTTGTCAGAAACAGCTAAGAGAGGGAGGTCAATTTCCTCTCCCCTTTTACCTCCCTTCAACATTTGGAGTGAGGATACTCTCCGTGGTGCTGAAATGTCGGAAGACTCCCCAAGGCTGTGAGTTAAGACTAAGTTACATCTGGGAACCATGGTAGACACACTGACTTTGGTTGTAAATAATTGGAATATAACCCACTTGTGAACTATTTTACCCAGCTCCTCCCAATCATTGCTGTATAAAATAAATTGCAGCTTGAAAAACATGGATAATTCAACGGCTTTTTCAGAGTCAGCCTGTGTGCCACACATTTTTAATAAAATTCTCATTCTTTACACCTAAGTAGACTCAGTTCTTTCCATTTGGTGTGAAGGGAATTTTCCCTAAAAAGGAAAGGAAAGAAGAAAGGGAAGGAAAGATTTATTATTAGCTAATAAAGTCTGTCTGAGGTAGAATCCTCACATTTTCTCTGCCACAACACACTATACTCTAAAACTGTATCCCAAAATATAACCTTTCTGTCTTAAGTTGCTTTTCTAGGGCTTCTTTGTTTTAATCGCAGCAACAAGAACAGTCACTAATACCGTCCTTACCACATGCTGGTCTGACTGCATGTGCTGGTGTGAAGCTCAAGACTGTTCAAGAAGCAGTCCCCCTACCCTCCATGCACATGCTCAGATGCACAGATCTGCTGCAGTCTGGTTTCTGTGCCTGCCTCCCCAGCACCAAGCCAGAAGAATGGAGCCCAGCCACAGGGGGGAAGCAGTGCCCATGACCCTGACCTCTCACCTGATAGGCAGAGGAAGCTGCACTCCAGATGAAGTCCTCTGGGAACTGTCCATACAGGAATTCATCTTCCTTGGCCAGCGGCATGCCGTTGTTGGTAATGACCTCTGTGTAGTACCTGGCTGAGGCTCTTGCCGTGCGAGGCCGGCTTGCACTATTGAAGTCAACGTGGTACAGTCCAAACTTGACTGTGTAGCCATATAGCCACTCAAAGTTGTCCATCAGAGACCAGGCAGAATACCCTCGAAGATCCACACCATCAAGTCTGTAGGCTGGGAACATCCCACAAAGAGCAGAAAACAACTTTTCATTGGGAGAGAACAGCTCTAAAAAGCCAGGCCACACACTGCCCCCCCCCCCGAGTGCAGACAACTGCCATGAACCATCTAGGTGCACACAAAGGAGCACATACCTGAAAGGGGAGCACCCCACCTTGTCAATTTTAGTTTTAACCAGCTCTGATGACCTTACTAATGATGCACCTTTGCAAAATAAAAATTTCTTCTTCAGTGAATGTCTATAAGAGCCCCAGCGCAACTTGGACATTATGCACGGAAATGCGAATGTGCACTTATTGTTTGTGTGTGCACATTCATGTACATGAGCACAGGCCCATGTGCCACAGTGAATGTGTGGATATTAATCACTGGTGTCGGTGCTCACTTTCTGGCTTGTTCTGAGATACGGCTGATGTTCATCGTGGTGTATACCAGGCGGGTTGGCCCATGAGCTTCTAGGGATTGTCTGGTCCCTGCTTCCCCAGGTGCCTGGAGGAACATGATGACAGACTATGCACTGCTACATCAGGCTTTTTACATCACTTCTGAGTACTTAACCTCAGATCCTCATATTTGTACTGCAAGTCTGTTGAGCTATCTTGTTAGCCCAACCATAGATTCTTCCATTTCTTAATGACTGCATAGCTACCAAACCATTAGGTAGTTATGGAGTTATGGCATAAAAGAGCATGTGTGTGCGAGCCTGTGTGTGTACATGTTATGTGTGTACACGTGTTTGGGTGTGTGTGGAACCCAGAGGACCTCAGGTGTTGTTCCCGAAGCACCATCCACCTTTTATTTGGGAGGTGCTCTCATTGATCCTGACCTCATGAAGCAGACCAGGCTAGCTGGCCAGTGAACCCCAAGGATCACCTGTCACCCCCCACCCCAGCACTGGGATTACTAACACACCCAGCTTTTTTTTCTTTCCATGTAGGTACTGGAACCAAACTCAAATCCTCAGACTTTCAAGGGATGCACTTACCAACAGAGCCATCTCCCAAGTTCTACAGGGAGACTGTGAATGCACCCCACAAACCATCTGAGGCCCATGACTGACATGTGGAAGGCTAAAGTATGCTAATACCTTTCAGAGCCTCATTGATATAGGTTTTGTGGTAGAATATCCTGTCAGTATCAGTCAGTGTAGAGGTGGACAGTCCCACTCCATTTTCCGTGATGTAAATGGGAACATTGCCATACTCCTCCTTGATCCAGTTTAGCAATCTTCGCATGCCCCAGGCCGCAGCTCTGTGTATCGCAGAGGAGACCCAGGAAGAGTCCTCCTCTTCCCTGGTCTCCTGGTCATCCTGGTAGGAAGGGGGGTTCAGCCTGGGTGTTCTGTGCTCCACAAGCCGGGCCGAATAGGTGTTGAGGCAGAAGACATCCGCGGTGCCCCTGATGTACCTCGTCTCCTCTTCTGTGAAGCTGGGCAGGCGTGAGGTGGCCAGGTGCTGTAGTTCACTCCTATTCCCCACTTTCCACTTCATGGCATCTGGGTAGTCGCCGTTTCTAAAAATGGGGTGGGCGAACCAGCCCAAGGAGAATTGCAGCATCCGGTCGGCAGCTTCCACATCTCTGAGAGTCCCGGGGGACTTGGGCTCAGCCCAGTGTGCACTGAGGCTAAGCGAGATGACCCCTTTCTGTTCCTGCCTGTATGTCTCATCGTAGGTGTGGTAGACTCTGGCATGAGCCTTAATGAGCGCATGGGCAATCCTATAGGGTGCCCAGCCTGGTTCCTGCTCGTTTGGGGGGAACTCCCCTGAGCCATAACCCAACCAAGCCTGGTACGCGGGCTCATTGAAAGTCATCCAGAACTTGACGCGGTCGCCAAAGGTCTTGAAACAGAAGTCTGCGTAGCTGTTGAACAAGTCAATCAAGGAGGGATTCTCCCAGCCCCCGATATCCTGGAGGGCCTGGGGCAGGTCCCAGTGATACAGCGTCACCATGGGGGAGATGTTGCTTGCCACCAAGCCATTGATCAGCCTGTTGTAATAATCGACGCCATGACTGTTGATGGAAGTGTTTCTCCCCGTCGGGAAAATCCGGGACCAGGAGATGGAGAAGCGGTAGGCCTTGACCTTCAGAGCGCGAAGCATATTCAGGTCAGCATCCAGCTGGTGATAACTGTCACACGCAATGTCCCCAGTGGCATTGTCCTTCACGGTGCTCCCTGGTGTGTGGGTGAAGTTGTCCCAGATGCTGGGACCTTTACCATCAGCATTCCAACCTCCTTCAATCTGATAAGCTGAGGACGACACACCCCACAGAAAGTCATCCCGGAATGTGCCATGATAGAATAAGTCTCTTTCAAACTTGGCTGGTTGGAGAACTTTTCCCACACTACTTTAGCCCTGGAAGGCACCTCAGACGGGGAAGTGAAGGTTCTGGTTCCGGTGGGGAAGTCTGCTGCCTTGGGGGACAGGGACCTTTTTGCCGCCTTGGCAAGGAAACCGTTCTTTTCGATGATGCTGGTGAAGAAGTAGGCAGATTTTCTGGGGGTCCTCGGCCTACTGCTGTCACTAAAGTCGACACGGTACAGACCGAATCGATGACTGTAACCTGACGGGCCCTCGAAGCCATCAATCAGAGAACTCGCGATGTACGAACGCACGTCCACTGAATCCTCCTTGACAGCTTCAAAGGAAAACACAAGGCAGGACTGCTTATAATTTTAATTTTCGTATATTTGTATGTCAATGTTCATGTGTATGTGCGTGCATGTGTATGTGCCTGTAGGTGTGACCACAGGTAAACCTCAGCTGTCATGCCTCAGGCCATCATTCCTCTTATGTTTGGAGACAGGACCGCTCACTGGTGTGGAACTACACTAGCTGTCATCCAGCCCTGGGCATCCATCCGTCTGAACCCCTCCCTAGTGCTGGGATCACAGCTTACTTACCTGCCACCATTTTCTGGCGATTTTTTTTATGTGGGATCTAGTGATGGAACTTGGGTCCTTGTGCTTGAAGGGAAGCACAAAACAATATGAACACCTCCCTAATCCAATCAAAGCTATTTTAAAATAATTTTATGAGGTCAGGAATGGTGGTGCATGCTTTAATTCCAGCACTAGAGAGCAGAGGAAGGGGATCACCATAAATCCAGACCAGCCTGGTTTGCACAATGAGTTCCAGATCGGCTACACAGTGAGATCCTGTCTCAAAAAATAATTATTATGGAACAATTGTAAGTGTCAGTAATTGATGTTTTTAGCACATTTTCCCTTGACAAGAAAGCTTTGGAAGTGACTTACGTTGCCCTCAATTTTAACCCTTTTCAGAATAAATGACAAGAAGATCACGAGACTCCCCTTCCCAGCACATCAGGCCATTTTCAAGAACAGAAATCTCTACTCAGAGAATCAAAATGCTTTGGGATTAGTAGACTACATAAGTCACCGAGTGTTTAAAAATGTGTTTCTGCTTTTCCTTGTTTATATTTAGTAATAGGGATACAAAGTTCCACATTTAAAAGAAGAACTGAAACCTAAAGATGGGCATGATTTGAGATGTGTCTAAGCCTGTACCCGGAGACCAATGAGTAGATACAACCTTATCTGGAAAAGTCTTCACAGAATTGACAATGTCAAGGCCCAATAACCATGGATCAACCACATAAACCCAAATCACATGGCAAACATATTTGTGAACTTACCTTTTTTTTTTCTTGTGAGAGAGTCCCAGTCTGATATCAAACACTGTGTAGCTGAAGATGACCTTGAGCTCCTAATTCCCCTGCTTCTGCTTCTTAGGTGCTGGGATGAAGGCTTAAGCCAACATGCCTGGTTTGTGTGGTGCTCAGTTTGATATATACTAAGCAAGCATTCCACCAACTGACTCAATCCCCAGTCCATTGGTGTTATTTTAAATATTCAAATAAGCTTGTGGCCAAGTTAATTTGTATCTCAAGGCATATTAATTTATTTTTGAGACAGTCTCACTATGCAGCCCCGGCTGACCTTCCACTCTGAGCCCTCCCGCCCCTGCTTCCCAAGGGCTGGGATTATATAGTATGTGACATGCCTCCTGACAAACACCTTCATAAAGGGAGAGGGTCAGAGGAAGATGGAGTCAAAGGTGGGCATGCAACTAGCAGTGGGTAGGAAACGCCTGGGAAGGGAGGGTCTGGAAGAAGCAGGAAACAGCTTCCCTTTGAGCTTCTGAAGGGAACACGATTGACATCTTCGTTTTAGATTTCTCTCCTCCTGAACAGAGAGATGAAGTCCTGTTGCTCTGTGATTACTATAGGGATAGCCCCAGGAAACACCGGGTTCACATCAGTGTGTCAAAAGGTAGTCTAGTGATCCCACCAAAGGCCATGGCCGTGAACTCCTATTCAGAACCAGTTGGGGGCTAGACCTGGTTTTACCAAACCAGAGGACTCTCAGCAGACAGATGGAACAAACAAGAAGCTAAAATTGCTCATCGATCCAGTACGTTACTAAGCAGGTCTTGTGTCCAGGCCTAAACCAGGTTCTGCAGACAAGATGAAGAGTCATTATTGTCTAGTGGACAGACAGAAGAGTTGACCCGGAATTGGGTGGGCCTCAGGCTGGGTGGGCTCCCTGCCAGGGTCTCAGATCATCAGCTTCTCAGTTTCTAGAAGGACAGCACCTCCCTCTGTCCTACACATGTGATTTCAAGATAGCTGAAGATAATATCCTAGAGGAATTCCCAGGTTATGGAGATTGAGGACTGGTAATTAATGCCGAGAAGGTCAGAGGATGCTGACCTCATTAGTGCTAATCCAAGGCAGACACCTCTAATCAGCTTTCTCTAGGGGCTGATGAGGACTGCTTGAGAGGAGGCAGGCAGGATGGAGGGGGCGCTTGCGCATTCTACACTACAGAGACAACCCTCTGCTCACACTCTATTCTTGCAGGAAGGGATCCGAACATGCATTGTTACCACTGGCTTGATACCTGCACATGCTGAGGTTTAACAGTTCTGAGTCAGCCTCTTGTAGCCCTGGAGGATGACGAGGTCCATCCTGGCAGATGCTAATCAACTCAGGAGTTCAAGACATCCCATGATGAGCGAACATCCAAGAATGAGGACAAAAGATGCTGACATCACAGGGCTCAGACCACCTGAGCAGAGAGCAAGACTGAGCTCCATAGTGACCATCTGCGGCCCTGCCCCTACTCTCCACAATGACCGTGGCTCCGCCCCTTCTCTCCACAATGACTCTTTGGCCCTATAGATCTCTAGAGGACAGATCTCTAGGATGCTAATTTATGTCTTCTCAGATTGCCAACTCTCTGAATAAAGCACAATTTTAAAGATTCAATTCCTGTCTCTGTTCATTGGCTTCTGCAAGCGACTGGTAGCATGACTGAATTCTGGTTTCATGAACCTGTCACATGAAGCCTGCTGGGCAGCTTTTTTCACTTGGATAGAAGGTGCATGAAATGTGTGCTAGGAAAACATGATCCAGGGACCCATGTGGAATGCCAGTATAAAAGAAGTGGAGGTCACCAAGGCCGATGTGACGAGGCACGAGCCAGGGGGTTGGAATTCCCATTCTAAGTGTCTTTAAGCTGCCCACATGCCAGTTTTTTGTGTCCTGCTGATATAGAGTGTGAGTCACCCACAAACTATGGCATTTCAGTATTTTACCGCTACCATTGTGCACAATGCCTGAGATGTAACAGGCACTCAAATAATATTAATTAAATGCATTATAAGATTGAGCTGGTAATGCAGCTTGGTGAGTGCTTTCCTAGGATACACAAAGCCCTGGGTTTCATTCCCAACACTGCATAATCCAAGTGTGCTGGTGCACACCTGTAATCCCTCAGCACTCACAAGGTAGAGGGCGTTCAAGGTCATCCTTCAGGCCAGCTGGAGCTACAGAATATCCTGCCTAAGAAAAAGACAAGCAAACAAAATCTAACAGAAGGAAAATGATCAAGACTCCAGGAACGACCAAGGCTGAGATGGGCAGAATGGAGAAGGAAGGTGCCCAGGGAAGACAGGAGCAAAGACTGGAAGCCTCTGAGGGAGCTGGAGGCCAGCGGGAAGAGCTTCTCGCTGGCAGCGCCAGCGCTGTCTATGTGATCTGCTTCTCTGGGAGGCTGTGCAAAGCGCACAGAGCCTGAGGCCACGGAAGAAACGTCCCCGTCCCCGTCCCTGGCTTCTTACCCTTGAGCACCTCGTTGATAGAGCGGTTGAAGTAGTCCACCCTCTCCCAGTCATCCAGATCTCTGCTCTCTGGGATGGGCATGCTGTTTCCTGCCAGGTAGATGGGGACTCTCCCCTTGGTGTACTCCATGGATGCAAACCGCAGTAATCTCCTTATGCCCCAGGGCACCACGCGGATCCAGGTAGAGGAGGTCTGGGGCCACGCGGGGGCCATGTGTTGGGAGAAGTCTCCGATGTTACTGTGGCTGGGGCTGCAGGTCCGCGCTGGGGCGTGGCTAACGAGGCAGGACGTGTAGTGTGACAGACCCAAGAAGTCCGCAGAGCCCCGCAGGAGCTGCTTCTCCTCCGGAGTGAACTCGGGGAGCTGGGCCACAGTACCGCCGCACCGCTGGTTCGTCTGCTGGATCTGAGTTCGCAGTGTGGCGGGGTAGTCTCCGTTCACGAAGATGGGGTGCGCAAACCAGCCCAGCATGAAGTCCAAGAAGCGCTCGGAGGCTGCAAGGTCCTCCGGACTCTCTGGGTCGAGGGGCTCTGCCCAGTGGGAGTTCAGCACGATGCCCACCTGTCCCTGCTGCTGCAGGCCATGGTGACGGTGGTAATGGTGCCAAGTTCTGGCATGAGCCTTGAGTATCAGGTGAGCCACCTTGAGAGGAAGAAAGAGGGAAGCAAGTGTTGCCAAAGGGACCACAAGCGACCACTAAGATAATTAGCGTGAGTTAGACCCAAAGCAAGGCTGGGGCAGTGCGCATGAGGCCCTGGGCACCATTCCCAGCATGATCACACACACACGCATGCACACACACACACATCTCTATGGACTATAATTGTGTCTGTTTATATGTGACTCACTGAGCACCAACGTAATGCTATTGGAGAGGATCTGGTTTAGGGAGCTGGTGGGTATGTGGTCCCTCATAACCTGGTTAATGTCCTTACAAAAGGAGCCATCAAATCACATTGCAGCAATATCCTGGCTGTCAAGGCAGGGACTTAAGTAAAGTATCTTCTCTATCGGTGGTCCTGCCCATGTTTAGACTCTTAAAGTCTTGCCACCACCACTCCTTCCGTCTCAGGCAAGATGACTGCAGCACATGAGAAGTAATAAAGGACAGCAGGGACTGAAGGAGGCTTAGAGAGCACAGCACCTGCCCTGC
The DNA here is from genome assembly GCA_023101885.1 of Typhlomys cinereus. Taxonomy (NCBI): domain Eukaryota; kingdom Metazoa; phylum Chordata; class Mammalia; order Rodentia; family Platacanthomyidae; genus Typhlomys; species Typhlomys cinereus. The sequence continues at coordinate 110,810 of JALPQD010000338.1, forward strand.
ACAAGGAGGTCCTGGCTCAGCCTCCCACACCAGAAAGATAACTGAGGATGAAAGAGAAGACAAGGAGGAGGAGAGGGGCAAGGAACAAGAGGCGGAGAAGGGGAAAAAGCAAGGACTTTCTCATTCAAGTCTGCAAAACATGTCAGGAGCCATTCTAAAAACATAAGAAAGGCTTGTGAGCTGGCAAGCCAGCTCGCTCAGTGAGTCAAGAGCCTGCTGGAAGACCTGGTGACTGAGTTCCATCCCAGAAGCCCACAGGGTGGAAGGAGAGAAGTGACTTTGAAAGTTGTCCTCTGACTTTCGCCTGTGTGCCACAGCGTATGTCCCCTGCCAACAAAATATGCATACACCATATATATGTTTTTAAAAAGCCAGGGGTGGGGGCTCCTCTTGTCAACCCAGTGCCCGGGAGGCTGAACCAGGACTGCTGAGTTCCAGGTAGCTATGTTACTGAATGAGAATCTGTCTCAAAAAAAGCCTAAGAAAAGTCTGGCCAGAAAGCAACAGAACCTTCTGCTCTCACAAGTGTTGGTCCAAGTATGCTTCATAACAAGGGCACCAAGGAAACAGCTGCAGCTTCTGTCTCAGGAGCTTTCTCCCTGTGGCTTTGGGGAATGAAGCAAAACAGAAACCCTGACTTACAGGCCACTCGGAACCAGGAGACACGGGTGCCTTTGGCTCAGAATGCCTGCAGGGCTGAGCCCACCTTCCTGCTGATACCCAGGTGTCATGGTTTGAAATGTGTCCCCCACAGTCTCATGTGTTTGGCAAGGTCATGGCACCTTGAGAGCTGGAGCCTTGCTGGAGGAAGGCAGCTACAAGGGGTGGGCGTTGAGGTGGATTAGTCCCACCCTACCTTCAGGAGAAGTCTGCCTTTGCTGCAAGCAGTCTGCAGCTCTCAGCTTCCAAAATGTCTGTGGTGACTTAGCCTCCTCTGGCTTTGGCCAATCAGCCATGTGGCCTCTGCTTTGAGAGACTGTCCCTTCCCTCTGGAACCGTAAGCTGAATAAACCTCTCTTTCTCCCTTAAGTTGATAGACTTTGAATATTCTCTCACAGCAATAGTTAAGAGTAACTGTTACACCAGGCATGGGGCGGCTGGTGAGCTGGTGAGCAGACAGCTGGAAATAAGACGCGACTAAGTAACCAAGAGTTGGGGATATCACCTGCACCCTCTGAAGCTGCAAGTGTTTGAGCTAAAAATCAAGGTTTTTGGTTTCTTGCACTCAGATTCCTCCTTGTTCATGTTAGCTCAAGTTGGGTCTCTTGGCACCAAGACCCACAGGTCATATGGGAACCTGCCTTTGTGTGTGCCCTTTGTGTGTGCCCACTGGCAGGTTTATCTGTGTGTGATGGCATGCAGAGCCCAAAGGAGGGTGTCAGGGGTTGTGCTCTGTCACTCTCTGCCCGATTCCTTGAGACAGGGTCTCTCGCTGAACTTGGAACTACGCCAGCAGTCAGCAAGCCCCAGCAAGTCTGTGTCCCCAACAATACTGCTCTGTGCGCAGCCACATCCACTTTGCCTGAAACGACAGACCAGGCTGGCCTCAAGGTTATGGCAATCCTCCTGTCTCTGCCTCTCAAGGAGTGGGTATACACTGCCACTCTAGCCCCGAAGTGCTGTCCTTAGAATACAGTAACTGCATTTAAAGTCAAGCACAATGACTGGACAGAGAAAGGTGGTTAGCGACTCTGGGGCCTGGCTCAGGAGGACACCTGTCTCTCGTGGAAGCCTTGGGCTGCATCTCCAGAACTGAATAAGCCGGGCATGGTGGTACACACCCATCATCCCCGCACTCAGGAGCTGGAGGTAGGAGAATCAGGAGTTTACATCATTCTTGGCTACTACTGAGCAAATTCAAGGCTAGCTTGGACTGCATGAGACCCTGTCTCACCAAACACAATATGTGAGTCCTTCCCTCTGATTTCCAAGGACAAGACATTCTACAGCCAGATGTGTTTTCCTATTTCGGTATGTCAGGGTGAGAGGAGTACCTTGAACGAAGCTGTTCCTGGGTCGGAGATGCCTGGTGCGTGCTTCCCAGTACCATAGCCCAGGTAGCTCGTTACCCACGGCTCATGGAAGGTCACCCACAGCTTCACTCGGTCCCCGAAAGTGGAGAAGCAGAAGGCTGCATACCGCAGGAAGGCATCTACCACACTGTCGTTCTGCCAGCCGCCATGAGCCTGCAGGGCTTGAGGCAGGTCCCAGTGAGACAGCGTGACCATGGGCTGGATGTGCGAGTCCAGCAGGCTGTCAATCAGCTTGTTGTAGTAGGCGACGCCTTGGTGGTTGGGGCTGCGTTCCTGTCCACTGGGGAAGATCCGGGACCAGGAGATAGAGAACTTGTACACCTGGGCGCGGAGGCCACGAAGCAAGGCTACATCGGTCGATGATTTGTGGTAGCTGTCGCTGGCCACCTCTGGCGTTGCTTGGCCCTTGGTCCTATGCAGCTGCCCATAGTGGTCCCAGACACTTGGCCCCCTGTTGCCCTCGGCCCAGCCTCCTTCCACACTGAAGGCTCCTGTGGAGACGCCCCAGAGGAAGCTTTCGGGAAACTCGCCTTGCAGGAAGGCATCTCTTTCCACCAAGGACTGGTTAGCAAAAATCTCCCAGACTTTCCGGTATGTCGAGCCGGAGGACGAGGGCACAAGCACCGTCCTTTGCTGCTGGTCAGTCTGAAGGGCCAGGCTGTCACTCAGAGAACAGGATACGCTGTGGAGTCGACATAGGCACTCGATTAATCACAAATGAGTGGAGTGCTTGCCTAGCATGTTCCCCATCCCACCTAAACCAGGCATTGGGCACGTGTTAGCCTTCTTGGAGGTGGAATGTGGAACTGGAGGATCAGAAGATCAAGGCCAGCCTGAATTACAGGAGACCCTATTTCAAAAAGAAAAAAGACAATAAAGGCGACTTACGTGTATTGAGCCTCAACTCCGTGCTATCCAAGGGATAGGAACATATATGTGTATCTAATTTTCACCACTAATGTATGGGCTAGGCACAGCAGGAAACTAAGACTTAAAGAAGGTAAGTGCTGGACGTCAGGGCCAGCAGCTGATCGGCAGCCAGAACCATAGTTATATCAAAGTAACCACGGCAGTACATCAGCCTTTGATTACAATGTCCTCCCTCATGCCTTTTGGATAGAGGACACAATGGCAGGAGCGTAAGCAGCCAGACTGTCACCCAGGATGACAGCATAACACAATGGGAGCCTAGACCCCTGAGAGTTGCAGTTTCTCCCTGACCATGAGACAACTTTGCTCCTCTTTTTTTCTTCTGTTGAGAACAAGTCTTGCACGGCTTGACTTCCGACTCCCTGCGAACTCAAGGATGATCTTACACTTTGGTTCCTCCTCCTTCAGTGCCGTGATGACAAGTGAATCCACCACAGCCAGTTTTTACAAGATGCTGGGGATGGAGCCCAGGCTACCACTGACTGCGCTGCACTCCCAGCCCCAGAATCTGATGATCTGACCACACATCTCTGTGTCTGTGTGGACGCTGGTGCTCCATGCATTCCATAAATTACATATCTGAAATAAAACATCACACAAGAGTGTCATCTTCAGAACCGGTGACATAGCTCGGTGGATTAAGGAACCTATTATAAACCTGGTGATGTGAGTTCAATCTCCAGAAGCTCACATGGTGGAAGGAGGGAACTGACTTCTGACTTTTTGTCCTCTGACCTCCACTCATGCACCATGGCGTGCATATATTTCTGTATCTTTCCATAAACCTGTCATCTTCACATTCCATGAGTCTACTTCATATGATTTCTAGCTCTATTTTTGTCTTGCTTATTTTTTCCTTCAAAAAATTGCCATCAATGAGTCAGGCCCTGGTCTGGAAAGTGTTGCCCTTCAGCATGCTGTACCCAGCAAAGGATGGCCTGCAGGAAAGGCAGGCAACACAAGTGGGCAGACACAACCTAGAGAAGTAGTTCGTGGACAGAAGTTAGGTGGGAGGGCAGGCATACGAGAGCACGTCCTTGGGCTGACTACTGTGTGGCTAGGGACGACAGGGTATCTGAGTGTGGATCTGAGAGACGTGGCAGAAACCCAGGGTAGGACCCCTCTTCTACACTGCCTGCTTCAGGAGGCCTTTCATGCCAAACTCCACCTAGTTTGCTTGCATTTTTCTGAACAGTGGGAAAGGGAAGTAGTTACTGAAGGTCTAGTGATCATGAAAGTCTGTGTATGGAATGAAACCAGGATTCCTGAGGACCCCCACTCTGTACTCAGCCTCCAGCTTAGCCCCACACATTCAAAGGTAAACATGAACTGGGCTGGTCATGGCCTCACTCCAGCCAGTCCTCTGGCCCTCACTGTTTCCTTCTGGTTTGGAAGACATGAAATACGAGGAGATAAACCAGCCTCCCTTCAGGTAGCAGGCTTTAGAGCTATGTCTGGGTTTAGACTCGACACACTAAGAAACCTCAGGCTGGGCTGGGGCTGAAGCTCAGTGGGCAGTGCTTGCCTAGCATGCGTGAAGCCCTGAGCTACATCCAGTGCAGCATCAAGCAGCAGTGATGGCGTGGGCCTGATTCCCAGGACTCGGTAGAGTAGAGCCAGGGATCAAAAGTTTAAGGTCTTCCTCAGCTCCATAGTAAGCCGAAGGCCAGTCTGGACGATCTGCCTCACAGCACCTAAGGCTTCTTTCTCTACAGATGCAGCGCTATGAACCTCCTGCTACACTCTAGCTCACCTCTGAACCTCCAGGGAGAAAACTTCTGTCGGCCTTCTGTGAGACCTCCTGTCCTCCCTGTCCATCAGCAATCTCTCCACCCACACCCACCTGAGTCTAATGCTGGCTCTCACTTTGGGCAAGGTAGCATGAGGCCAGGGAGGTGGAGAGAGAGCCTCAGAGCTGGAGTTGCTTGTGTCTGGTCTCTCAGGGAGCCATTTGACTTCAGTTTCTGGAGTTTTCTTTCCTGATGTCATAGTTTGGAGTGGCGTGGTTGGCATCACAGGTGGCCAAGGAGCTGTTCTGAGCAGCTCCTCGAGGTGCTGTGTACACTGTTGGCATGAGACCTGGCCCACAGGAGCTGTGTGTATCTGTGCATCTATTGATGCGAAGTGAGTCTCAAGAGTAAAAGGAGAGAAGGAAGCAGTGGCTTGGGACACACTGCCCAGAGGAAACACACAAGGAGGTGGCAGTTTCAGAGTTCATGACGTACCAGAGGTGCATTTCAGAGAGCAGTGGCTGAGCGTATGGAAGTCAAGTGACTGTGTCCAGCTCTGCTAATGAACACAGGGTGTGCAATGTTCCCATGGACATGTACCTATGAGAGAGTGCTTCTTGTTTACTTGGCATGGAATGTGATGTAAGTACAAGGATAACCTCAAATGCTCTATATTTTAATTATGCATGTGTGTTGTGTGTATACATATGTGCATGCATGTGGGGACCAGAGGACAATGTAGGATACCAATTACACTAGAAAAGCTGATCAGCAAGCTCCAAGGACCCTCCTGCCTACTTCCCCAGCACTGGAGTACAAACCTCTACACCAGCACCTGGCTCTAGGGATCCAACTGAAGTCCCAGATCAGGCAAGCACTGCAGCCATTGAATGGTCGCCCAGCCATGCTATAATTTTTCAAGTGACAAGCCTTGTGTGGAGTGGCCTTCCCATCTCTACTGCCCTCTGGGGGGAAGATGCACTTTAGTCACACTAAAGAAACAGGGAAGGACCTCCCTTGTGGAAACTTCTGGGCTAGTCAAAACTATATTTCATGTGGCTTCTCTTCTGCCTATGTGCCCTGCACCCCTGATCTTAAACCACAAGGCTGGGATTCAAATCCAGCCTTGCTGGTTGTGCATAGCTGGGAGAAGTCCAACCCTGTGGGACCCAGGCATATCCCAATGAGGGGTCATTCCTCTGTCCTTCCTTCTGAGCCTATCTGTTATCTATGAAGTGAGTACGATTTTCCTGCTGGCCTTGGAAACAAAGATGACAGTCTCCCAAAGTTTCCTGGGTTAAAAAAGGGAATAGCTCCTAGTAGCAGTTACCATTGCTCACCAGATCCGTCAACATTACCTCTCCTCAGAACTCCACGAGCAGCTCAGGAAAGCGCTGACGTCAGACCCAATGGTGAGTACCTGGTCTTTGTCGATGGCTGAAACAGAGAACCTCAGTTAACTATGGCAATTCAACCAAGATTGTCTGAAACCAGCAGCTTTTCTTACTTAGAAAATACCAAAGGCTGAGGATTTCCTTCTGGAGCAAGCGTGGACACTTCCAGCCTTCTTAAGACCGAAGTAGTGCTCCTCACATTCCAGAGAGACTCAGCCTCACCTGAGGACATTATAAGTTACCAAAGTTGGGTTGGTGAGTTTGCTCAGTGGGCAATATGCCTCTGCACACACCTGGCAACCAGAGTTCAGTCCCTAGAAACCCACATGAGAAAGGAGAAAACGGACCTCTGAAATCTGTCCTCTGCCTCCACCCATGCACCACACATGTGCCTTCTTTTTTGTCAAATAAATAAAAATAATTTTTAATTATATACGCGTGTGTGTGTGTGTGTGTGTAGGTGTGTCCATCAGAGGGCACTGTGTGTCCCTGTGGAGGTCCAAGGGTGATTTCGGGGATCATCCTTGATTGCTTGTATCTTCTTTTTTCTTCACTCTGAGGTTTCCCAACCTCTGTCATCCAGAAGGAAGTGCAGGTCAGTACCATTCCCTGCTCGGCATTTTTACATAGGATCTGGAATCCAAACTCAAGTCCTTCTGCTTTCAAGGCACAATCTTAACTTCTGATCACTCCAGCCCCAAATAATAGTTAAAAAAAAAAAGAAGTACCCCGCTCCGCCGGTCGGGACACGCGCGCGGTCCACCCGGGCCTCACTCCGCGCCCTAGGTAAGTCCCCGTTCGGGCCCCGCTCACCAGGACCCCAGATCAGCCCACAGGGACCCGGCTCCGACTCCCACAATCCAGCCGGAGCCGCGCGGGGGCCGAGGGACGAGGAGGACCTCCCCCTGCACCTGGGCCCCGCCCCAGCTGCCCTCGGGTTAAATAGCTCCACGCCGACGTGCCCATCCTCCCTTTTCACCCCACCCCGCTCCGCTGGTCTGGACACGCGCGCTGTCCACCCGGGCCTCACCCCGCGCCCTAGGTAAGTCCCCGTTTGGGCCCCGCCCACCAGTACTCCAGGCCAAATAATTCAGTTTAGTGAAATTGAGAGATCTTAAGAGTTAAAATGACAATGCCAAAGTCAAAGTGCAAATCCATGAGAAGCAACACTCAAGTAAACAAATTTCCCACTGAAGAAATTAATCCCATAATGTTAGACTCCAACAAGAACAAACCCGCGGAAAAAGGGCAAGAAAGCCTGACCCAGGATAACGACTTTCAAAATATGATCATTACCATGTTCAATACTATGAAAGAGGAAATCCGGGAGGAATTACGTAATCGAGTCAATCGCTTTGAAGAGGAACACAACAGACATCTGGAGGAGTTGAGAAAAACAGTGCAAGAAACAAAAAGTGGCATAGAGCAGTTAAAAGAAACTCAAGCAGAGTTTAAAACTGAGCTAAAAGACAAGTTATCTTCAACCCAGACCGCCACAGAGAGTCTTATCAACAGAACTAATGAAGCAGAAAACAGAATTTCAGACCTTGAAGATAAAGTGGGAGTACTAACCAGCTCAATGGAAGAGGTTGTTAAAGCCAAAAAGATACTTGAGAGAAATATCCAAGAGATATGGGACACCCTGAAGAAGCCTAACATGCGTATTCATGGAATACCGGAGCAAGAATCTCAAAATACCACCCCTGAGGAAATTTTTCAAACCATCATCAAGGAAAACTTTCCTCATCTAAAAAAAGAGAGGCCCATTCATATACAAGAGGCATTCCGCACCCCAAACAGATACGACCAAAATAGAAGCACACCGCGGCAAATAATAGTTAAAACACTCCACATTCAAGATAAAGAACTGGTGCTGAGAGCTTCAAGGGAGAAAAAACAAGTCACTTTTAAAGGTAAACCTATTAAAATAACAAATGACTTCTCAGTCGAAACAGTAAAAGCAAGAAGAGCTTGGAGAGACATACTTCAAGTATTGAATGAGCAAAAATGTCAACGCAGGCTGATTTACCCTGCAAAACTATCAGTCATGATCGAGGGAGAAAGAAAAATTTTCCAGCACAAAGACAACTTTAAGGGATACATGGCCACCAAACCAGGCCTTCAAAAACTGCTAGAAATGATACTCAAGCGTGAAGAAAAAAACAGGCATATCCAGGAGAACAGAAGGCAAATATAACACCATTAAAAGCGAAGCAATATACTTATAAAAGCTACTAAACATAATAAATGTCTGGAATTAACAATAGTTTCTCCATTATAACACTAAATGTTAATGGACTTAATTCACCGATCAAGAGACACAGATTACAAACTTGGATTAAAAATCACAATCCATCAATCTGTTGCCTGCAGGAAACCCATCTCACCACAAAAGATAGGCACGCTCTAAAAATAAAAGGCTGGTCAACAATTCTACAAACAAATGGAAGCAGAAAACAGGCAGGGGTAGCCATTATGCTATCAGACAAAGTGGATTTCAAACCAAAAAAAATTATAAGAGACACGGATGGATACTACATTTTAGTCACAGGTACAATTCACCAGGAAGATTTCACAATCCTGAACATATATGCACCCAATACGGGCCCCTCCACATTCACTAAGAAAACCCTACAGCGTCTAAAGCAAGAAATCAACCCCCAAACGATAATTCTTGGGGACTTCAACACCGCCCTCTCTACATGGGATAGATCAACAGGTCAAAAGCTTAACAGAGACACTTTGGAACTTAATCAAACCCTGAAAGAAATGGACCTTACAGATCTCTATCGAACTTTTCACCCACGCACCAAAGAATACACATTTTTCTCAGCAGCACACGGAACTTTCTCCAAAATAGATCACGTATTGGGCCACAAAATGAATCTACACATATACAAGAAAGTTGAAATTCTAACCTGTGCCCTATCAGACCACCACGGCCTAAAGCTGGACATCCACAACACATCAAACAAGAGAAAATACACTAACTCCTGGAAACTTAACACTATGATGCTGAATGAGAACTGGATTCAGGAAGAAATTAAAAAGGAAATTCAAGATTTCCTGAAAGTGAATGATAACGAAAATACAACTTACCAAAATCTCTGGGACACAAAGAAAGCTGTTCTAAGAGGTAAGTTCATAGCTCTTAATGCCCACGTCAAAAAAATGGAAACATCAGAAATAAACAACTTAACAATGCAGCTTAAAGCTTTAGAGAAACTAGAGCAATCTGATCCCAAAAGCAGTAGAAGAGAAGAGATTAGCAAAATAAGGGGAGAAATATCTGAAATCGAGACTAAGAAAACGATAGAAAAAATCAACCAATCAAAAAGCTGGTTCTTTGAAAAAATCAACAAGATTGATACACCCCTAGCTAAACTAACCAAAAGCAAGAGAGAGAAAACCCAAATTAACAAAATTAGAAATGAACATGGAGTTATCACTACTGATACCCAAGAAATCCAGAGAATTATAACATCATATTTCAAAAACTTATACTCTGTGAAGTTTGACAACACAAAAGAGATGGATGAATTTCTAAGTAAACACAACTTACCTAAATTGAATCAGGAAGTTGTGAATTATTTAAATAGTCCTATAACATATAAGGAAATTGAGGAAGTAATCTCGAATCTTCCCACCAAAAAATGTCCTGGACCAGATGGATTCAGCACAGAGTTCTACCAGACATTTAAGGAGTTAATAACACCAATACTCCTTAAACTGTTCCATCAAATAGCAAAGGAAGGAACACTACCAAATTCCTTCTATGAAGCTAATATCGTTTTAATCCCAAAACCTAATAAAGATTCACTTAAAAAAGAAAACTATAGGCCGATCTCCCTGATGAACACAGACACAAAGATTCTCAACAAAGTCTTAGCAAATTGGATTCAAAAACATATTAAAAAGATCATTCATGGGGACCAAGTAGGCTTCATCCCCGGCACACAAGGTTGGTTCAACATACGCAAATCAATAAATGTAATTCATCATGTAAACCAGTCCAAAGTCCAAGACCACATGATACTCTCGATAGATGCAGAAAAAGCCTTTGACAAGATCCAACAGCCTTTTATGATCAAAACGCTAGAGACAGTAGGAATGGAAGGAACCTTTATCAATATAATAAAAGCTGTATACAACAAGCCCACAGCAAGGATTATGCTCAATGGGGAACAATTGGAAGCATTCCCACTTCGATCAGGAACTAGACAAGGCTGTCCACTCTCACCACTTCTATTCAATATTGTACTTGAAGTCTTAGCTGAAGCCATAAGACAAGAAAGGGACATAAGAGGGATTCAAATCGGCAAGGAAGAAGTCAAGCTATCCCTATTTGCAGATGACATGATCTTATACCTGAGGGATCCCAAAAACTCCACCAGGAAGCTCCTGGAACTAATTGAGAAGTTCAGCAGGGTGGCAGGATACAAAATAAATGTGCAAAAATCAGAGGCCTTCCTATATGCCCAGAATGAAAGAAGTGAAAAAGCCTTGAGAGAAACCATACCATTTACTATAACCCCTAAAAAAATGAAATACCTTGGTATAAACCTAACTAAGGAGGTAAAAGACCTTTACAATGAAAACTTTAAAACCCTAAAGAAAGAAATTGCAGAAGACACCAGAAGGTGGAAAGACCTCCCTTGTTCCTGGATTGGCAGAATCAACATTGTAAAAATGACCATCCTACCAAAGGCAATATACAGATTCAATGCTATACCAATCAAAATCCCAAAGCAATTCTTCAAAGAGGTTGACCAAACAATCTCAAAGTTCATATGGAGGCACAAAAGACCCAGGATAGCAAAAACAATCCTGAGTAACAAAAACACAGCTGGAGGTATTACCATACCAAACCTAAGTCTATACTACAAATCCATAGTTATAAAGACAGCCTGGTACTGGCTCCAAAATAGACACACAGATCAATGGATAAGGATTGAAGACCCAGATATAAGCCCACAAAGTTACAGCCATTTGATCTTTGACAAAGGGGCCCAAAGAATCCAATGGAAAAAGAACAGCATCTTCAACAAATGGTGCTGGCAAAACTGGATCTCCACATGCAGAAGATTAAAGCTGGACCCGTACTTGTCACCATATACAAGACTTAATTCCAAATGGATCAAGGACCTTGATATCAGGCCAGAGACTTTAAAAACCATAGTTGAAAGGATAGAGAACTCCCTCGAGCTGATTGGGCTAGGCCAACACTTCCTAAACAGACATCCAATGGCACAGTCACTGCTACCAACTCTCAACAGTTGGGATCTTGTGAAATTAAAGAGCTTCTGTTCAGATAGAGAGATTGTCACACGAGCTCAAAGGCAACCTACAGAATGGGAGAAAATCTTCACTAACCACATATCTGACAGAGCTCTACTGTCCAGAGTGCACAAAGAACTTAGAAAATTAAACTCCAAGGAAAACACTGGCCCAATTAAAAAATGGGCCCTGGAACTTCAAAGAAACTTTACCAGGGATGAAATTAAAATGTCTAACAATTATCTTAAAAAATGCTCCACTTCCTTCGCCATCAGGGAAATGCAAATCAAAACTTCCCTGAGATATCATCTCACCCCGGTCAGGATGGCAAAAATCCACAATACAAACAACGACAAATGCTGGAGAGGATGTGGAGAGAGGGGAACTCTCCTACATTGTTGGTGGGAATGCAGGCTCATACAGCCACTCTGGCGAGCCGTCTGGAGATTCTTAAAGAAATTAAAGATTGAAATGCCATATGACCCTGCTATCCCACTTTTGGGAATAAGCCCCCATGCAGCAGAGGTTCGCCTCGATAGCACAAGCTCGACCATGTTCATAGCAGCACTGTTTACAATAGCAAAGTCATGGAATCAACCTAAATGTCCAACAGTTGACGAGTGGATAAGGAAACTGTGGTACATCTATACAATGGAGTACTACTCAGCCATCAAAAATGATGAATTACTGGAATTTGCTGGGAAATGGATGTCATTAGAAAGAATTATATTAAGTGAAGTATCCCAAACCCAGAAAATTAAGCGTCGTATGTACTCCCTAATAGGTGGCTCCTAGTACCAAACTCACCCAGCCCACATTGAGACACTCAAAAGTAAACCTATGTAACACAGTAATTGCAAGGATTATGAACAAGAGAGATGGGTTAGGAGGGCCACACCAGAAACAAGGAGAGAGGGGACTATGTTACAGCAGAGAAAATAGGCCTCCATCAAGGTCTGCAAGTAAGTAATGAGAAACCTGGTTAAGTTCACAGACGTTCTTTCCTGATCTCACCAGAAGGGGAGGGCATATAGTCTAGCAGATAAAAAGTAATCATTTTGCAAATGGGTGATGGACCCCTCCCTCAGTGAGGTTTCCTACTCTTATTACATCTACCCTTGAATGTGCTATTACAACAAGACTCCAGTTTAACAGCTTTTTGTCTCTGGCCAGGGGGTGACATACAGTGCCCAGTAGAATGGAGTGAAGGGAATTGCAGGAGCAGCAAAACTGCAAAAGAAAATCAACAAACCACAATCCAGAACTTCAGAGACTCTATATCAATCACATAGAACTAGGACAGCCTAATCTCTCCCCATCCTGGAGCTCAGGGACATTTGCGGAAGAGGGGGCGGTAAGATTGTAAGAGCAAAAGGATGGGAGGAGCAACGATTTGCAAGATTCTCAACAATAGTTGGGGCCAAAGCAATCATAATGGGACTTTGCATGCCCTGCGCAATGTCCAGCGCACTGTTGCCCTCATAAAGTCTAGCATCTGTTAAGGGCACCGAGACCCCTGGAGGCAAGGGATTGACAGCCATAGTAGTGATCTTATGCTTAAGGGGAACAAGAGAAAGGGCTTATGGAAATGCCACTGGGTCCTTATATGTCATCGGAGAGGAGGACCCAGTGGAGAGTTAGGCGTACACAATAAAGGACTCTCTGGGAACTGGGGGGGAGGCACTGGGGGAAGGGGAGGGGGAGGAGGGGGGAGGGAGGGAACTGGTAAAAAATTTTAAAATGTATAATTAAATTTTTAATTAAAAAAAAAAAGAAGTTAGTTGGGATCACCCCAGAGTATCAGAGCCAGTCCTCTACCCTGAGTGCTGGCATCACAGATATATGTCACCAAATCAATTTTTATGTAGTGCTGGGGTTCATGTGGACTACCATCCCAGCACTTGGTAGGGGAGGCAGATGGATTAGAGACCAGAAGTCCAAGGTCATCCCTGACTACATAGTAAATTTTAGGCTAGTCTAGGCTGCATGAGACCCTGTCTCAAAAAAAAAAAAATCGAATTTAGAAACATGAAAGAGAGGGTCCTTAACAGCTGTGGATGCTAGTAATTCAAGCACTCAGCAGTTGAGGCAGGAGGATCACCCTGAGTTTGAGACCAGCCTGGCCACACAGTTGAGTTCCAGGCCAGCCTGAGTGACAGAGGACTTGAGTGACAGGGCCTGCATCTTAGCAGCCCACCGAGGACAAAGGGCAACATGGATGGAGGATGGAGCCACCACATTTCCATGGTGGTAGCTTGCATCTGAGGCCTGAAGGTAGGTGTTCACCTCCTGATTTGCTTGGCAAACCTCATACTCTCTTGGGGTGAAGGGAGTGGGTTACCAGGGAGGGCAAGGGTCCCTGGACTCAACAGAGACTCTCAGGCCAGCCCTCTACCTGGAACCCAGATTTCAAGGCTGCTACTCAACAAGCCAATGAACCAATTATCACTCAAAAACTTCCATGTCCACTTACCTTCCAGAAGGCGGAAGAGCATCAAGGCCAGGCTCTTCCCAGTGGAGGCGCAGTTCTGGGGCTTCAGGGTGAAAATGAAGACTTTCACTTTGAGATCGATGTTCTGAAAACAGATGAAGCCCAGTAAGAGAGCCATCTCCCATCCTCCTTTGCCCCTGCCACCTTCCCTACCCCTCCCCCCCAGGAAAATTATCTCTGGGCTATGTGTTGTCTGACTTCACTTTAAATTACTTTCCTGGGAAGGCTGAGTGTTGGGGTTTCCCACCTCTCTAAGCAGTAAGCGATTCCAAAGACATGAGAAGAACTACTTAAAAGTTAGAAGACAGGCTGACACTCACATCTACTCATGGTGATGCCCTTCTCTTTCTTTCTTTCTCTCTCTCTTTCTTTCTTGAGATGGGGCCCCATGTATCCCAGGATGGCCTTGAGCTCACTATGTAGCTGAGATGATTTTGACCTCTTGGTTTTCCTGCCTCCACCTTCCTAGGTCATGCCTGGTCTATACAATACTGGGCGTAGAACCTAGGGCTTCGGCACACTGGGCACGTGCTCGACCCACTGAGCTACACCCCCATGCCAGATGTGGCTCAGCAGGGCTTCTGGCTACTGGTGGAGATTCAATGCACACATAGTCAAAGTGGGAACTGTCTCCTGCCAGGATCGCATCCCACTCGTTGTAGAGAATTGCTGAAATTACCTGCAACCCACTCAGCTTCTGTGGCAGACTCGCCACACTCTGGCATCCATAAGACAAATCCAAAGAGAGAAAATCCACCGTGTCCTGGAGGAAAGAAAGCGCATTAGAGATTGCTGGACTTCCAGACACACTTCTGTGGTTTTGTTTCACCCTGAAGACCAAACCAAACACTCCCAAGTTAAACTCATATGGGGATTGGGAGAAAAAGCTGTGTGTGTGTGTGTGTGTGTGTGTGTGTGTGTGTGTGTGTGTGTGTATGTTATTATTGTTGCAGTTCCTTGGCTTACAACTGTGTGGTTATAGTTCTTACTCCAGCTGGAAAGGAAAGGTCACACTAACACCAGGAGCTGAGAGAGCTAAGCTGCACCATATTCATTGCTGAGAGAGAATCAAACTTCACTTGCTAGATCGGCGTGTCTGGCCAAGCATACCACAGAATGCCAACTTACTTATTAGCTCTCTCCATCTTATTTACCTGCCCAAGGGCTAGTCCCACCTGCCATCGAGTGGGTCCTCCCCATCAATCAGCCAATCAATCCCCTGAAAGCTTGCTTGGAGTTTAACCAAACTGTTAATTCTTCACAACTGGGCCCAGAGCTCCAGTCTTCAATTGATAACACCTGTATCTAACTATACGTGTATATATATGTGTGTATGAAAGAGAGGAGAGAGAGACAGAGACAGAGAACTCACCATCTCTGTGCTCCAGTGAGCAATCAGCACACTGACAGCCTAGAACCTTCATGAACACATGTGTGAGGAGGTAGATGGAAGCAGTATGGAGGCAGCCAGAACTGTTTGCTCTAGGCAGGTGCTCCTCCTGGTTTTGCTTGGTTTGAAAAAAGTCCATAATTTGAAGTCTATCCAGGCAGCCCTAGTCTGACATCACGGGCCCTGATCCCCTCACTGGCACTAAGGACCCGCCTTTTCTGGGGATGTGGTCGGCAGGAACAGTGCTTGTTCAACTCATGGACTGGCCAAATAAGACTTTGGTGTTGTTCCTTTGGTCTGTTGTTAAAACTTGGGTGACAGACCCAAGAGACTGGTTCAGAGGCTACATCGGATGCCAGAGCACCTGATAGCTCATCACACCTGACTCTGCCACAGAGTTACACATGGGGGTTTCTCTGTCCTGCCTCTGACTGCCTTGCACCCCAAACTTAGAATTTTTTTTGGTGAACACACTAGTTAATAGCTAGGTGTGAAGATAGATGCCTGTAATCCCAGCACTCAGGAGGCGGAGGTAGGAAGATTGCTACAAGCTTGATGATGCCAGCCTGTGTTGTAATGAGGGGTCCTCTCACTCTCTCTGTCTCTCTGTCTGTCTCTCTATGTCTCTCTCTGTATATATATATATATATATATATATATACACATATATATAAATACACACATGCATACATACTAAGACTCTGTCTCATTTTTTCCCTCAGTTCTCTTGTTATTTCTCTTTCTTCCAGATGCTGGCGATCAAACAAAAGGCCTAATGCTCTTTAGGCAAGCACTCTGCTACTGAGCTAATTCCCCAATGCCCCCATCCCCAGCAATTTTTTTGTTTCGCCCCCAATTTTTTTAAAGTTATAGTTTAGGGCTGGACATGTGATTCAGCTAGAAGGCTCTCCTGGCAAGGATGAAGCCCTGGGTTTGAGTCCTAGAGCTTCCTAAACTGGTTGTGGTGGTGCACACCTGTGAGACCAGAACTAGGAGGTGGAGGCAGGAGGATCACAAGGTCAAGGTTATCTTTGGTAGCATACTGGAGTCAAAGGTAAATTGGACTACAAGAGACTCTGTCTCAAAATAAAAAAATAGAGCAAACCACAGATGACATGCCCTTGTTTTCGGCAAAAGCACAAGTTCCCCAGGCGTTAAGCTGTCTTTTGGCGGTTATCACCTGAGCAAGCACAGACAAGGATGGGTCGAGCAGGAACTCCTGGATGTCTTCAGCTCGGAGTACCACCGAGAGCTTTCCACCTGAAACCAATCAGGGAGGACAGCAATGAGGCAGGCAGCAGCTTTGATGGTGGTGAGGCCACAGAGGCATATGCCTCCTGTCGCGTTTCCTTCCCAAGGTTTACTGTTTTGCGGGGGATTTCTGGAGATGTCATTCACTCAACTTGTCCTCAGAAAAGATGACAAAAAACAATATCCCTTTAGAGACTGTTTGGTGTGAGTCACCTGGAATCACTTGGAGAACACCTGAAAAAGTTGCTTGAAATGAAAAGGATCGCCAAGGAGCTGATGAGACAGCACTTCTAACTGCAAGTGGGAGTCAAGGAGCTCTGGGTGAAGGCTGCAGCTCTGCTGGGAGAGTGTTGCCAACAATTGGCCAGAGCTGGGATCCTGAGACAGGGGGATCCCTCAGGCTAGCCTACCTGGACCTTGGGGAACCAAGTCAGGGAGAGACTCTGCCTAAAAAACACAAGATGGATGGCCCCCGAGGAACAATGTTAGAAATTGCCCTCTGACTTCCACATGCACGTGCACACACACGTGTACATACAGACCTAACTACACTTAGCATTAAGTTTAAGATCAGATTAATGGGTAGATTCATCTTCCCACTACTGAATGAATATATGATCAAAACACCTCGAAGAACAAGGGGTTTATTCCACCTTACAGTTCTCAGTTACAATTCTTCGGCCTGACAGAAGAGCTCATACCGACACCAGGAGCCTCGGGACAGGCCACACCATGTCTCTTGCACAGAGAACTGAGAGAAGGACATACTTTCTCATTTGCCAGTCTCCCAAAGTTCTGAACTATATCCACAGGAAGTTCCTAGGCAGGGGAATACTTTCTAACTTTCCAGTCTGCCAAAATACTAAACCAGCATTCTCCATCTTATACACCTGCATGGAGAATGGGCTTACCCACCGTGGACGGGGTCTTCCTACATCAGTTAGATAATCCACAGACTTTCTCAGGGCATGCCTTGATACTAATTCTGTACAGATGAATTCAAAGGCTCAGCCTTCAATTTTCAGGTTGACCCTGCCACTAATTGCCACCATGGAAGTGCTCAGGCATGTGATGTTGGGAACATTAAACAAAAACCGAATAGACCAGTTTGAAACTTGAAGGACTACAGGACTCAGTGGCTGACCTCACCTTGTACTTACACTCTGTATAGGAAGAAGTCTCCCTCACCAACAAAAGCATCAACAACAACCAGTCACAACAGTGCTCATCCTGTGCAGTGCTGTTTTGCTAGTCTGTGGTGCTAGGCATTGAATCCAAGGCCTTACACATGCAGAGAAGCACTCTGCTGCCTCCATGGCCATTCTGGTAAGCACCATAAATTCTGTGAACCCTGAGAAGGGCCTTCTGGTAAGACAACCTATCACCTTCGTCATATTCCCACACTTAGCACACTTAGATGCTGGAATCATGTGAGCCTGCTTAACCCTTCAGAACGTACAGCTTCATATTGAGCTGCTAGTCTCAATTCTATGTGTGCACGTGTGCACACACAAGTATATGGAGGCCTGAGTCTATGCGTATATGCATGTGCCTGTGTGTGCGTGTGAGCATGTCGGGAGGCCTAGGGTTGACATGGGTCCTCAGTGCTCCCCACTACCTGAACTGGGAGTCTGTCCAGTGTAATGGTGGCTCCTGTGGGGGATTCTGCCTCTGCCTCTCCAGTACTGGGGTCACAGGCAGCTGCCACATGCATCTGTCTTTTGTGTGGGCTAAGGGGGATTCTGTGTCAGTCTTCACAACTGTGCAGTCTCTGTGGGTTCAGAGGGATTTCCCCCTCAGCCTCACACCTGTGCAGTGTCCTCGGACCCCTTGTCTGTTATTTTCATTTTTGTGGGCGTGCACGTGTGTGTGCGTGTGTGTGTGTGTGTGTGTGTGTGTGCATGTGTGTGTCAGAGAGCACTGCATGTCCCTGTGGAGGAACAAGGGTGACTTCAGGAATCATCCTGGATTGCTTCTATCTTCTTTTTGCTTTGCTCTGGGATTAACCAGGGTTTGCCCACCAGGGCCGGAAGTACAGGCCATCACCATTTCCATCTGGTGTTTTTAGGTGGGACCCAGGCTTCAAGGGCTGGCATCCTGGTGCTGTGCAAATGGTGGTGTTTGAAATCCTCTGCTTTGTACTGTCTCCTGTCACCAATTCACACACTTCCTCACATTCCTCTGCTTGACCTGTGGGAATGGACATTTACTGTGACTTTGATTTGCCTTTCTCTACGTTACTGATGTTTTGTGGGTTTACTCGTCATTATCATATCTCATCGAAAGAGATTTCCACTTGTGTCCTTAAGATTTTTGGAGGGGGGAGGGAAGAGGAGGCAGGAGGACTGAGATAAGAGTCTCACTGTATAGCCCAGGCTGGCCTCAAGCATATCATCTTCTAAGTCTCCTAGGCACTGAGATCACAGGTCTGTATACATGTCAAATTTCTCTGCCTATTTTTTTTTAAATGGGACTATTTGCTTCTGGTTGGTGGTAGGAGTTCCTTTTCATTAATTTTTTTTTTTTCTTATACAGGGTCTCATGTGTTCCAGGCTGGCTTCAAACTCACCAGGCAGTTGATAGAACCTTAGCCTAGCATCCACATGATTAAGACCAGAAAACACTGAGTGTGGTAGCTTGTGCCTGTGATCAGAAGTTCAAGTTCATCTGTGGCTATGAGTTCTCTGCCAGGCTAGGGTACAGGAGACGGTGCTGGGCATCAGGAGAGGTAGACCAGCACTGCTGCATGTAGGTCTCCCCTGGGAAGCCACACACATGGGCAGGTCTGCAGGACATGTCCAGGAAGCAGGAGGGCGAAGGCTCCCGAGGGACAGCCAGTAGGGTCAATGTACTTACCTTGAGAAGCAAACTTTCCATGGTAAATTTCAGATACTTTTCTGTGAACATCAGTGACGGTCCGGAGACGGGAAGCTCTGGATTCTTGGGGGGGAAGAGCCACGAGCATTTCTTCCAAGTCACTGAAGGTGAACCAGACCCCGACGAGGTCTCCAAAGGAGTGGAAAGCGAATGTCGCATAGTCAGCAAAGAGGTCCACAAACACCTGGCCTCTCTGGATGGTGCTTTGGGGGAAGGTCTGGTGATACAATATGACCATGGGTTGAAGATGGGCGGCCGTGAGACCCTCTAAGAGTCGCCGGTAGCACTGGACGATCCCTTCATCTGGCTTCCTGGAACTTCCCGTAGGGAACAGTTGCGCCCATGACAGAAACACCTTGTAATGGGTGACCTTGCCGACCTGAAGGCTTCGGAAATACTTGGGCAGGGAAGCAGGCAGGGGCTGCTGGCAGACATAAACGTCCTCATTCCCAGGCATAAAACCAGAGTCCTGGCTTCCCAGTGGATGGCTCAGGTTACGTACCAAGTCCACAGTTAGAGGACCAGCGGCCAAAATGAAGTTTCCATCAGATTCCCAGTGGGCTGCCTGGCAGGAGAAACTGAAGAGGAGGGGGATGACGAGGATCACCCTCCAAGACAGTGCCATGTTCAGAACCGTTGTCAGCCCATGGGAGACATCTTGTGAATATATGTACAGCTGAGGTTGTAAAACGAGTGCTTATCAATACAATATTTAACCCAATTATCTCGAGTACCTTCAGAGCATGGTCCATCACTTGTAATCTTAAGTTTGCGTGTGAGTGCACCCGCATACACATGCATGTAGATATCAGAGGTCACAGTTATGTGTCTCAGTTGTCCTACATTTTATATTTATTTGAGTTTGTGTGGTACATGCATCTGCATAATTTAAATGTTGCACACATTGCAAATGACATTATAAACACAACTTTTAAAAACTTTATGTGTAGGTGTGTATCAAAGGGCACTATGTTTTCCTGTGGAGGTACAAGGGTGACTTTGAGAGTCATCCCAGATTGCTTCTATCCCCTTTTTGCTTTGCTCTGGGATTTCCCAGGCTCTACCCACCTGAGCAGAAAGGGCAGGCTGCTGCCTTTTCCACCTGCATTCTTTTAAGTGGGACTAGGATCAGAATCTTCTGCTTGAAAGGCAGAGTCTTAACCCCTGAGCCATCTGTCTAGCCCATAAACAGAACTAAAAAAATGTATCTTTGTGTGGGATGTATTTATGGGTGCAGTGCTTACCTTCCACCTTGTTGGAAATGGGGACTTTTGTCTCTACCATCCATCTCCACATAGATATGATGGGATTACAGGTGTGTCATCATATCCAGCTTCACGTGGCTTCTGGGGATTCAAACTCAGGGTGTTAGGTTTATACAGCAAGCACTTTATCCACTGAACCATCTTCAGACAGACCCTGCTGATGAATATTCTCAGAAACATCTATCTACTTGAGACCAATTGTAATTTAAAGATGTGGAGTCACTGATCTAACACTCCAATAGACTGACATACAAAGTTTTCCTTTCAAACTTAAGTCCTACCTCTTTGGAGTAGTCCTAAGCCATGTTATAGAAATTCACACTAAAATTTTTATTACTTGCATTTGCATATGGACACATACACACCACAGTGCACATGGAAATCAGAGGACAACTTTTCAGAGCTGGTTCTCTGCATCTACTTTAGCTGGTAAGTGGGAATTACCTGGGTTCTGGGAATTGAACTCAGGTTCTTGGGTTTGTGTGTATCCATCCTGCTGGCCCAGCCTGCGCATTTTTGACACTTTTTACTGAAGAAATGAAACTATTTCATTATCACCCCGGTTTTCTTATTTTTCTGATTGGAGGCAAAGTGCTCCTTAGTTAACGGGCCATTTTCTTCCTTCTTTCTTCTCTCCCTCATCTTCCCTTCTGTTTTTGAGGCAGGTTATCATACAGTCCAGACTGGCTTTGAACTCACTATGTAATTGAGAGTGACCTTAAACTGCTACCTGCCTCCTGAGTGTTGGGATTATAAGTATGTGTCAGTATGCCTGGTTCATATGGTACTGGGGATCAAATCCAGGGCTTTGTGGGTGCTAGGCAAGCACTCTTCCAAATGAGCTGCATCCCAGCCTAATCTTTTTTCTATTTAGCTGGCCTGCTTGCTTGAAGAGTTGTGCAGGAGACAGACACACCAACAGTACACATGTGGTCTGAGAACATCTTTCAGAAGTTCGCTCCTTCCACCACATAGGTTCTAGAGCCAACTCGGGTCTCCAGGTTTACTCAAAGGCATCCTAACCTATTGAGCCATCTTGCCAGCCCTGACCATGTATCTTCTTGAGATATGTTACCCTTTCTTTTTTATTACTGAAAGCTTTTCACATATGCACTCGAGGACAACCTCAGATGTCCTCAGGAGCCATGGAACTTTTTGAGGCAGGTCTCACTACTGGAACTACTGAATAGGCTAGGCTGTCCTGGGAGTCCCAGGGATCCTCCCATCTCTACCTTCCCAACATTTGGCTCACAAGTTCTGGGATTGAACTGGCATCCTCATGCCAGTGAAGCTGCTCCCCCCACTACCCCCCGTGACATGAAAACTATCGAGTTTGCCTGTTGCGTTAAATCATGACAGACTATTTGTGTAAGTGTCTTCCAAGATACATGGCTGAAAACTGTGGTTTGTGTAAGGATCTCTGCTGAGGGTACTAAAGTGTTATCCTTGTTTTCAGTCAGTTGACTTCTGTCTAGAATCTAAGCTGTTCACTGTGCAGCAGTGAGGGCTAGCAATCTCTACATGCCATTTTTGCCTGCCGTTCAGTGATTGTGTTTGAGACACAGTCCTGACCCAACTTTCAACTCTAGTTCCCTTGTCTCAGGCTCCTCCCTAGTGCTCCCCCCCAACTGTAGGAAATGTCATCTCATCACCAATAAATAACCTTTATCTGAAGTTTCTGGACTCTGACCTGTCTGTTCTGTGCCCTATTTTAATTTCTAAAACAAATGTTTTTTTTTTCTTCTTCTGATAAGGTCTGTCACGCTTGCCAGTTTTCTTCTTCTGATAAGGTCTGTGTCACGCTTGTTCCCAAGTCTGGAGATAATCCCTTTTCCTAAAGTCCAGGATGAGTTCTCCTTATCACGATAGGGTTTCCTTGATGGAAAATGGTTATAATTTAAAATCCCTGATTTACAGGTTAAGACTTTACATTTAAATGTTTCCCTCAAGATTGCTGCCATACGTTAAATGTCTTTTGAGATCTCACAAGGACTGATGGCTTCATTAGTTAAGCTTTTTCTTGCAAGCACCTGAATTCCATTCCCAGAAGCCACATAAGAAAAAAAAAAAAAAAAGGCCAGGGAGATGGTTTAATGGCCTTTGCTTAGGGAGCCAAGGGATTGGATTTGAACCCAGTCCACATAAAAATGCCAGCATGAATTCTGGGGACGAACTGAAATCCTTGTGCCTTCAGAGTGGGCATCTTATCAACTGAGTCACTTCCCCAGACCCTTTTTACCTCTGAGACAGTGTCCTGTTATACTTCCCAGGGCTTCTTGGAAGCCTCTTCTCAGGCAATGCCCCTGCCTCAGTCGACCTAGTTGCTGGGCCTAGACATGCAAACACCTGGCTAAAGCACTTCTTAGGAACCCTAACACAGAAAAGCTTGATCTCATCTGCTGGCTGGTCCCAGAATAGCACTTGTTGTTCAAGGCTACCGCAGTATGATACACATGAATAAACTCATTCCACATAAATTACCGGCACTGCTAGGATCACAGACTGATTTACAGCTTTCTGGAAAAAAGACTATACAATTTGCAGATAACTTAAAATACAGAAATGTTGTATTTCTCATGAAAAAAAAAAGACAATTTGAAAACACCAAGAAATTACCCTTAGAACACAAAAAGATGACTAAAGAGGGAAAAGGTACAATGAACTTACTTTTGAAATGGTTCACACCTGTGATCCCAGCACTTAGGAGGCTGAGAGGTGATTAGGTTAGGAAGGCCAATGTGGAATACAAGCCCTCTCTTGCCTCCCACCTCAACTGGAACTTACCTTGGAAAATCCTTAGCCTTCACCCTAATCCTAATTACTGACCTGTGGCATTGCATAAAGGAACTCCTATTCAGGGAGGGAAGTTCTAGCAGCCACAACACAGAGGAATCCAGCACACAACTTCACAACAAGTCACTTTATTTAAAAGCAGTGGGCAGTAAGGTGCCACAGAGACAAAGTAACAGTCTTGTCTACATAGGAGGACAAGTCTTCTCACACAGAGCATACACTGGGTCCGAACTCCCTTGGAGCTGGAAAGTGGTACTGGTACAAAAGCATGAGATGGCGGAGGTAACTGGGACCATCAAGGCTTTCTCCTTCCCCAGAGCAATTCCGAAGTATGACTCCCAGGAACAGTCTCCTTAGCAGAGCTCCCTCCAGGTTCAATGCTGGAGGGAGGGTGCCACAGGTCCACAGGTCCTTGACTCTGGCAGGTTACCTTCAGCATTTCAATCTTCCAGGAGGTAGTTGGGGTTGACTACCAAGTAGGGATCTTCCTCGTAGCTTTCGCTTCCCTCAGAGGAGCCTTTCAATCCAGCCTGGGTGAGCTCGATCAGAACGTGATCCTGCAGAACATAACTGCTTGTCCCAGGTCTGACTCCTCTGCGTATCTGTATTTTTTATCCCTCTGCCCCCCATTAAACTGAAAGTTCCCAGAACATGGGAGGTGGAGAGATGGCTCAGTGGTTAAGCCTCTACCTCAAAAGCAGAAGGTCCTAAGTTCAGATTCAGGACTACACATAAAAATACCAGGTAGAAATAGTGATGGCCTATACTTACAGTTCTAGAAGGCAGAGCCTGGGAAAACTCCAGAACGAAGAAAAGAGAGGAGGTAGATTTCCAAAGTCATTCTTGGGCCTCCACAGGCACACAGACACAAAAAAAGTTTCCAGGCCAAGAACTAAACCTCAACCACTAGCCGTGCTCTGCCAGACTCCTTTCTACCAGAATGCTGCTTTTCATGTTATCACTGCTTAGAGAAACTAAGAAATGTAAACTTAACAGATACTGTGGCTTTTCATTCGTTAATTTTCAGATACAGTCTCAGGTAGCTCAGGCTGTCTTCCAACTCACTATGTAGCTGAAGGTGACCTTGAAATTCTGACTGTCCCTAAAGTGCTGGGATGACAGTTGTGTACCACCACATGTGACTTATTGGCTCACACATGCTGGGCAAGTGTTCTGCCAGCTGAGTTGCATCTCCAAACTAACACTGACATCTTAATGTTTTTTTTTCAGAATATTCCATGAGTGCTTATAAACATAACCTCAAAAGTGCATAGATTTAGATAACACAATTTAAGCATAGTTCTTAAATATCTATATATTTTACCTGCTACATTTCATTTAATATTTCCCATTGCTTTTTAATCACTTCCTATTATAACTTTTCATATATCATCGTTTTGAATCAGGTCCTTGCTATATAGCCTGGGCCTGGGCCTCACAATTTTCCGCCCTTAGCCACCTTAGTAATTCATTTAGTTATTTTCTTTGTGAGCAAATAAAAACCAGTTGTGCCACTAAGCAAATCCAAGGTGTGGGTTTCCTTAAAGAAGACAGACAGAACCAAGTTGAAAGGAAAGAGTTGTGGGAGCTAACTGGGGTCACAGGTGGGACCAGCAGGCAGAGTGAGAGTTTCCTGGAAGAATGAGTGCAACTGTAGATGGGGAAGGAGGAGAGGAGGAAAAACAGGACCATAGACCTACAGCAGTGCAGAGTGCCACCCAACAAATGAAAGGTGCTAGAATTGATTCCACCACTGCTAAAAAATAAAACAAAACATAAACAAAAGACTACCAACTCTCCAATTTGAGAGCTAGAGAGATGTCTTAGGGGTTAAGACTGTCTCACAGGTAGAGAGACCTAGCTGAATCCAGATCCTGGATCCCACGTAAAATGCTGTTGATGGTCAGCATTTCCAGCTCTGAAAAGTGGAGCCTGGGAAATTTCAGAGCCAAGGAAAAAAAAGTAGGAGTGAGGACAGAACTCAGAGGACACTTTCAGAAGTCAGCTCTCCTTCCACACTGGTTCTGGAAAACCAGACTCAGATTGCTAGGCTTGTACACAGATGCCCTTAATCTGCCGGGCCATCTTACTACTAACTCACAGTTCTCACCAAGCTCCAATACCTTAAAATAAATGTCAAAAAATTACTGCAGACTTGCACACACTGCCACCCTCACTACCTTGCCCAGGGCAGAGGAATACATACGTAGTGGGTGAGCCGATGAATGACCTTCTCTATGATTCTCTTTTTATTGATAAGTTCCTCTTCAGAATCTATTTCAGACTCGATTTCCTTCAAGTACCAGTTCACGAGCTCACTTCTCTTTAATGCTGTCTCATCTTCTCCTGCAAATAAAACATGGGGACGCAGAGGTTAAACGCCTGTCAAGCTTAGGAAGGGCACCAAGCTTAGGAAGGGCACCTTCTTTTGCAGAGTCTGGAAAAAACTTGTCTTTATTATACACATTAAAGTACGTCAGTCTTTACCCAAAAGAGGAGAAAACTGTTACTTACAGAAACTGTAAAGAACTATTTCTCTAGAGCTGGTGAGATTACACCCACCCCTTGCCCTCCTGGGTATCATATTAACCCCCACACTTCAATGTTAAAAATTTCTACAAACTCCAATTGTGTTTTTTTAAAAAAGACATCAAATATGAAATCCTTCATCTTACATAGCACTGTCTAGAAGAACATTTGTCAACAGCCACTGAACGCTCCCATCAAGATGAAGCCATAGCCACCAAACTTAACTTTTCTCCTCGGAGAGTTAAGTCTATGGAACTGGAGTCCATCATTAAGAAACACATGGGTGATTATTCATGACCAAACACTGGGTATTTGTTCTAGCAAGTTCTCTCCGTATTAGCCTGATAGTTGCCTTATGAAGTTCAAGAAAGAATACGTAACTTACAAGATGAGGCAAAATAAAATAGTGATTCTAAAAATCACAAGATACAAAAATCAAAAGGAGAAAACTCCCAGAGTTAGTGGCAGAACCTATGGTCAGCAATGAATGAACATAGGTTCAACCTCTAAACTCTCAAGCCCTTGTAAACAAACAAAATCAGATTCATTTGCAAATTCCTCCTCAGAAGCCATCTCTGACTCACAGTTCCTTCCACATGCTAGCTAATGACAAAGGGCAAGAAAAGCCTTAGTATGAATGTGCTGAAGTTTTAGTTACATGAAGGATAGAACACAGAAGTGGGATGTGGCAATACATGCCTGGAATCCAATCATCTGGAAGATTGATACAGGTGGATTATGAACTGAAGCCCAAGTGGGCTATATAACAAGAACCTGTTGCAAACACAAAAAGGAAGAGCCTTTTTCCTGTATTTTAGCCCTGATCTGTGACTTTCTGGCCGACTGGCGTTTCCTCACCTTCTACTTTGCTGGTTCCCAAAGGAAGCAGCACTGGCATAGGAGTGAAATTTTACACAGCTGGAGACTCCACAAAAGATTGGAACCCAGGATGACTTTAGGATTGCTCCTGAAGTCAGCACAGTCATCCTTTGAACCTGTAGGCTCGAATCACCTTTCACCATCCAACAGCCAAGCACACAGTGATGACATGGTAAGACAAGTGTCTCGACAACACAATGTGCAGATGGGTATGGATTTCATATCATTCTGGCTGGCAATGACCTCTTGTTTTGATATTTAGTATAGATTTCTTGGGCTCAACTTGCCTCCAACCCATAAACACCCTGAGAGCCCACCTATTTCAAAAAGCCACTCTATGATTCTGCATCTATAAAAACATTTGTATGTTCTTTACATCAGACTAAAAGCTCTGCTTCAGAATATACAAGCCTTTCAAAATGAGCTTGGGGGAGATGTTTTGTCTGCAGGCTACGCCAGTACTCACAAGTTTACTTGGCTCAAACCCAAAGAAGCAATCATCTTTTCTGACAATACACCAGAAGTGGCCTAGGCTGCAACACAGCTGTGCTAATGACCTCGCATAAACACTTCAGGACCTGGTCTCACCTTCCTCCATTTTCCTGAGGTGGAGCACGATGAGGTTGGAGATTCGGCAATATTCGGCAAATCCAAGTCTCAAGGAGGGCTTGGAAATAGGCTCCTGATTGGCATCCTCACTATAGCCGTTGACCCCATTCACAGGGGCAGGGCTATCCATATGACCTGAGAAAGTAACATGGATTTTAGCCTTGGTTGTGCCTCTGACAGTCCTTAGTCAAGCATATGACATGTGCTGCTCATGTTGTCATGGTCTGAACACGAGTCGCCCCCCACAGGTCATGTGTTTATGCTGCTGTATTTACGTTTGGGAAAGTTAGAAGGTAGAGCTTCCTCTCTCCTTTTCTTGCTTTCTGTGCCTCCTGATGGCTACAGTGACCTGAACTGGCCTCTTTTAGTCATGTCTTCTGTGATGCAATTCCACCATCATACACTATATCTGCTAGGCAATTCTTGCCATAATTAACTATTATTTCCAGTTCTCCCAAGTTGCTTGTGTCACAGTAAAAGAAGGGAAAATGCAACACAAGCTTAGTCCTAATTTCAGAAAAAGCATGAAACCCAACAGAACAAATGTGAAGCAAATTATAATTCTTGCAAAGACAACTAATTTGGAAGAGCTGAGAGACAAGAGACAAAGGCCGAGAAAAGCCTTTGTGAGAAGCATTGAAGTTTCAGTTATAGAAAGGTTAGAAAAACAAAACTAAACTAAAAACAAACCAAAAAAAGGAGCAGGATGTGGGCCCATACACTTGTAATCTAATCACTTGGGAGGAGGGTTATGAACTGAAGGTTAGGTGGGACCTGTATCAAATTCAGCAATGCAAATACTAGAATAGTAACAAAGTACTACCACTTGTACTGGACACAGTGGTGCACATCTGTAATGTCTGGTCTTAGGAGGCTGAGGCAGGGAGTCTGGGAACTTAGGTGAGTCTAAGGGACACCTTATCCCAAGAGGCAATTTAAAGTGCTATGAACGCAGTAAAGAAACCAGTACTAACCTGTTCGAATGTGCTTAAGATAAGTTTTTAAGTCAAAACCAGAATAGCCACACAACTAATAAGGGTGATAAGGACGGATGCCTGCCACCCAGTGGGCAGCAGTTTCTTTTCAGGAATACATACTTCACATCACACATCTAGGTATACTCAATTCAGTCAATACAGTCCTGACTATGGACTAGGCATAAACAAACATCTCACCATTGATGCCACCCGGTCCCTCCTCTGTCTCCATCTGGGTCTCTTCCTCCTGGTCTAGATTGACATCAGGTGTTTCTACACGGATGATGGATTTATTCAGTAACCGGAATGCTTCCTTCACATGTTTAGGCTGGACCTAAACAGCAATAACATAATTCAAGTCAGAGAAAATCATGCCCCACAAAGAGAGCATACTACTAGGTATGGGTGAAGATACCTGCCATCCATCTACAGCAGTTAGTCACACTCCCTCCACTCCTATTCCAAATCTCACACTCTCACGCTGAAGATCAACTCTGGGCCTGAAGCAGGCTTTGTCACTGGACTACATCTCCAGACCCTGGTTTTGTTTTTTGGAGGGAGACAGGGTCTTATTGTGTATCTTTGGGGACCTGGAACTTGTACAGATTGGGTTGCCTTTGAATTTCCATCAGTCCTCTTGCTCTACCTCCCAAGTCCTGGGATTATAGACGTGTGCCAATGTGTGTGACATTAGACCTTGGTTTTAAGACAAGATTTCACTGTGCAGTTCAGGCTAACCTGGAGCTCCTTATGTGGAGCAGGCTGGTCTGCCTCTGAGTGCTGAGACCATAGGTGTGTATCACCACACCCACTCTGTCAGGCTGCACTAAGTACACACATAACCTAAGACACTGTGACTCCACTTGTAGGAGTGCACTCATGGAAATATGCATATGTACTTATGTGTCAAATCATGCTCAAGGATTTCTGTAAGAACCCAAATTGTAAACTTAAGTTATTCTCTAACTATATACAACAATAAAAATGGACACTTAGAAAATGAAAGATTCTCTTCAGTACTAAGACAAATATCAAAACAGATTGAAAAATATGCAAAAACTATGTAGGAACTCTTAAAACACCAAGTGAAAAAAGACAGCTGGCAAAGTACTTGTTCACAGTATCAGGAATGTTCACAGAAGCCAGGGACCTGGTAGAAAGGCACCTGCCTATCCACTTGGACTTGGCTGGGTATAGCTAGCTCCAAACAGTGAGAAGTGCTATGTCTCCACAGGCCAAGATGCAGAGGTGACACATGGCTCTCCACTTTCTCTCCCTGTTCAGTCATGCAGACATCACCTTTGGCATGAACTAATTCCTCTGTGCTCCTCCAGACACCCTGCATCTCTGCAAACTTCTAAAATGCCCTTTTTGCAGGCTTCTCATCTGTCAAAATCTCGTATTGTCTCTGGGAGCTGCTTCGAATGGTAGCACCTCCTCTTCTTCTTCTTAGGAATAAAGTGATCTCTCCTTTGTGACTCCACAGGGATACTAAGTTTTTACATGCTTATTTATACTTAAATACGTGTCTCACACCCACAAGATCAGCAGTGAAGGAAGACAATGTCTTTCTTACTCATCTTTCTTCCTTTAACTATCAGGGGTAAATCAAACACAACCAAGTTAATATAGAGGTACTCAATTTGGCTACAGCAAAAAATGGTACCAGAGAATTGGAAAACTTAAAAACTGAAGGAAAAATCAGCTTACCAAAATAAAAAATGCAACTGAAGGAGAAAAATGGCAACAGATTTTGAAATATGGTTATGCCTGGCAAGGAAGGTAGAAGAAGGAAGAAGGGGACAAGGACACTGGGATGAAAAACATGTTTTGTACCTTGAGCCAAGTGACTCCAGGAAGATCAGTGGCAGCATGTGCCCAAGTTTAATCCTCAGCACACACATCAAAACCATCATTTAGAAACACTGCATGCTCCGCTCGTTCCCTGCCAAAACCTTGAGGAGGCCAGGACTCACCTTATCTCATCTATAGCCCTGCCAAGAAGCCAAGGCCACCATAACGATTAAACCATTACTCACCTGCCTCTGTACTCCAGGATGTACAACATTGCTATTATGTTAACGGTTAATCTAATCACACACTCAAAAAGTGTTCAACAGCAGTCTTTATAAGGGAAGAAGAACCTCAGGATCATGCATCTCATGATCAATCAAGATTTGCATACATAAAAATAACCCTGGAAGTCCCAGCACAGATATAACAGGCCCCAAGCCAACACACACCTCGTCGCAGCAGTGCATCCGGGCCATGGCTTCTGAGAGGCGGATCATGCTCTCCAGCTGCCGCACGGTGATCCTCCAGGAGGATTTGCTGACACCGGAGCCGTCCCTCTGGCGGAGGCGTTTATATTGCTCCACGATGAAGTCCTCAGACTCTTTGGAGATCTGTTTCAAAACCAGGGAGGTTGGAGAAGCAATCCTACTAAGCACATGTGAGGACTCCAGGTATATTATGGAAACTGGGGGGGGGAGGCATGAAACATAGAAGCCATTGTCTTATGGAAAGAGGCTGACTCTAGAGAAGCTCATGAATTACAGACTAATTTATGAACAAAAACCAAGATTTCCTTGTTTGCATAACAAGATGTGACAGGATAAAGGGTCCAGCCTTTATAGTTAAAAACCCAACATTCAACAAGGACACTCAGGTGGATCTTTGAGGCTCAATAAATGAGCTCAGGCTAGCTTTGGGGAAGAGTAGGTAGCACACTCACACTGGCATTTTAGGAATGTTGGGAAAAGTATATTGCTGTCTTAGAGGTGAGTGACTGTGCTGGGCAGGAGGTGTAAACAAGAGAAGGCGATGGATAACGAACAGCTAGGGATACTCTACAGTCAGGCAAGTGCAGCGACTCAGCACAAAACCAAATTTTCCTTTTCAGATTCTTTTAGAAAAATGCCAAGCAGGAATGAAGGCCTGGGAGGCAATGTCCAATTGAGATCCTCATTTTATACAAACTCATCAGCTACGTCAACTCTAACAAAATTCACATGCACCCCAGTAGCCCAAGAAACTCGGTACTTTCTGCAGGGAACAATTTAAGGACATTCTGTACACTATTTATTTAGATAAACAAGTAATCGAAGACTTCAGTAATGGCTAAAAATAGCAGCAAAAAATGGCAAGCAGCAGCAATGAAAAAAAGGGATGCTAGACTGTTTTCCTATAAAAATTTTTCCACTTCTTTTTAAATGTGGTGCTAGAGATCAAATTCAGGTCTGCATAAGGTAAGTGCTCTGCTGCCACTTAGCAATCCCTAACCCCTCCATTAGCATTTAACTAAATACAATTACTTGGATTAAAAGAAACAATTCCCCCTCAATCCACTCTGAAAAAATAAACTTTCTCAAAATAAATAAATAAAACCAAGCTTGAAATTTAAAGAGATTTAAAAATAGACATTTGCAATCAAGTCTAAGAACCTGAGTCTGACTTCAGGAATTCGCAAAGTGGGGAGAACTGATTCCAAAATTATTTCAAAGTGTATGAGAGACTTAAATATGAAACTTGTAACTATGTAGCATCCAGGAGAAAATATTCAGTATCTCAGGTTACATGAAGAGTTATGTTAAATGACACCCCTTACCTTGCCACAAGATAAGTAAAAACAAATAAACAAACAAAAAAAACCCTCAAATTTAAGCAAATATACAAAAAATAGATACTACCAAGGGATGTAACAGACACACTTTTGTGTAGTGGGAAGCTAAAGGAGGAGGGATGAGTTGAAGACAGCCTGGTTATAGGGTGTAGACCCTGTCTCAAAAGAACAAAACCAAAACCCAAAATACAGGTTTCTGATTTCCATATAACCCACATACTGACTTTGACAGACACAGGTGCCTTCTATGGGTACAAAGGGCAGGTTACCTTGGGTTTAAATTGTCGTGCGAAGAGAAGATATCTCCTGATATCATCAAGGGAATACACGCGATCAACGGATTCTTCAATTCTGGAATGCAAGTCCACTATCCTCCTGGCAATAGCATAATCTGTGACCTAATTAAAAATAAGAAAACACTTCCATCGGCACAGCAGTATCT
Organism: Typhlomys cinereus; assembly: GCA_023101885.1. NCBI lineage: Eukaryota > Metazoa > Chordata > Mammalia > Rodentia > Platacanthomyidae > Typhlomys > Typhlomys cinereus. The sequence goes on from JALPQD010000338.1 coordinate 143,299, forward strand.
AGGGCAAATTCCCAGGCAATAAAAGATGATCGATCGATCACCACTGAAAATGACCTTTCAGCTGGGCAAGGTGGGGCATGTTTGTCACCCCAGTACTTAGGAGGTAGAGTCAAAAAGATCAGGAGTTGAGATTCTGCTTCCCAAGCAGAAGGACCTCAGTTTGAAATCTGGATCCCACATAAAAATGCCAGGTGGAAATGGGGGTGGCCTATACTTTTGGTTCTAGAAGGTAGAGCCTAAGAAATCCCAGAGGAGAGCAAAAAGGAGGTAGAAACAATCCAAGAGTTATCCTGAAGCCACTTTCCACAGGCATGCACAGTGCCTTCGCACACACACCCAAACACAGGATCAATCTGAGTTACTAAGATCTTATCTCAAAAACCAAACCAAAACCAAAACCAAAACCAAATGAAACCCAGCACAGCCTATGGCACTAGTTCTGGGCATGCTTGTTGCTTTGCATATCTGAGTCGGTAATGTTGAATGTTTAAGTCTAGGCAAAAATAGCTCCAAACTTTTTCTTTAGTCTTCTCTTAAAAAAATTCGGGGGGGGGGCAAGGGGGAAAGATGAGACTTGCTAGGAGTTGCACTGAATTGCAAAACTATCACAAAATCTCAAAGAAAGAGTGTTATTCATGACAGCTTGATGAAATAGGAAAACAAATGACTCATGATGTAGAAAATTTCTTTGATATCCAAGTTCTTTCAATGAAACTAAAAAACCAAATCAACGAAACAAAAATTTTTACAGACTTCTTAAATAAGCTGGATGTGGGAAACCAACACAAAAAACTGTAAGTCTGAGGACACCCTGGGCTACCTAATGAGATCCTATTACAGACACCTACCCACCCAGAAAACAAAAAATAGTAATAAAAACAACAAAAACTTAGCTCATGCCCAGAATTCCAGTACCAGGAGTCTGAGATTAGCTGGGCCACACATGGCAAGACCATGTCTTGCCTCACTCTGTAGACTTAAGCTGCAAACAAGAAAAGCCATGAGCAACGGCAAGCTGTACCTCGTTGCACTCATCCACCAGGATAAAGAAGAGATCAAATCGAGACATGATGGGCGCTGACAGGTTGATGTTCTGTTTCAGTGACTTGGACCTGTCGTAGTGTCCACTGACGGGGTTTGCTGCAGCGAGAATGGATGTCCTGGCATTCAGAGTCGCCTGACCATAAGAGAGAAAACCTCAGTGGTTAAAGACACTCAAGAAAAGGCTCTATCTCGCTTGTAAGAAACCACATGGAACAAAGCAACAAGAATGCCCCTTCCAACTGCTGGATTACCAATCTGCAGCCTGACAATTCAGGCAATGTTCAGCACATTTATACAGTACGCTAAACAATGCCTGGGCTGAACTGATGATTTGGTGGGTAAAGGTTCTATGCGCAAACTGAAGACCCAGGTTCTACCCCAAAAGGAGAGTGAGAGGCTCTCAAAGCTGTCCTTATTCCTACAAGTGCTGCCCTTTGGTTGCACCTGGTCTCTTGTGTCCTCTCCTCATTCCTCCCCACTCCCTGCCCACCTTTACATCTGTGGAACTAAAGTTGCCAAGCTGAATCTTGTGCTGGAGAATATGGAATACCAACTCTCTCCATTCAATCACAGAGTCGTGAGGCTGAGACATGCTGCTGTGGGCAGAGGTGCACACGTACCTTCACCCCCGCTTTGGTGATGGATATGGTCTGCTGTTCCATGGCTTCATGAATGGCGACCTGATCCCGCACATCCATCTTATCAAACTCATCAATACAACACACGCCCTGTGATCAAACAGACCCAGTATTAACAACCCTTGCAGGACTGGGGATGCAACTCAGTGGCAGAGCACTTGCCTGTGTGAGGTTGGGGCTCCTAAGTTCAATTCCCAGTTCTGAAATAAAGAGGAGGGGTAACTTACGAATGAAAAGTGACAAAACTTCACTAACTTTTGCTGCCATAAAGACCTTTCCATTCCCTAGAGGCCTGAAAGCCCCCCAAAACAACACAGGCATTTGCCATTGCTCTTGGTTGGCATCCAAAACCCGACAGTAAGACATTATTGTTGAAGATACCGCACAGAAGGATCACAGGGCATTGGGGGAAAAAAGCTAGAATGTATATGGAAGCTTACTCCTTGCTGAATGGCCTTAAGAGTGCCAGAAATATGATGCAGGCTGCCAGAAGAGAAAAGCAATCAATGGCCCTATTTGTGTTAGCTGCGAATGCTGCGAGCTATAATAGCAACTACTCTAGCAAGAGCAGACCATTAGTGTAATAGTGATATCTAAGGTATGGGGCAACCAACTGCATTCTGATTGGATTTAGGCCCAATTTTGGCAGGGAGCACGTCTGATGCTGTAAATCTAGCCAAATGCCCGTGGGAGGAGATATAGGCCCTAGGTGAGAACACATAGCGTTAACTCTAAGTAGTTGATAGTAAACTACCATCTAAACACTTATCATCATTGAGAAGCTCTCAGTCCTTGACCAAGAAATATCTTTTTTTTGCAATGGAAGATGTGTAGTACAGAAAACTACAACTGGTCAAAGTGCAGAGAATAAGTCAGCTCAAAACATAACATGCAAATCATCTCCCATCCCAAGGCTCAGGGAACCTTCAGGAAGAAGAGAGGGTGCTAAGAATTAAGAACCTGAGGACAGTACTGTCAGATAGTATTCTCTTGCCATCCAGGGATGCCACAACCAGGAACTCACTTCAGTGATGTCCACTTCCACAAGGTTTTCAGCTATCTATCAATATTTTACCATGAATGAGGTAAGAGCTTGAAAAATATTTGAGAAATACAGGACTTCTGTCCCTGCTGGACAGGAGAAGGGGGGGCTTCTTAACTCAACCATTCACCCACTTGTAAGTCATCCATACCACAGCAAGTACTCAAGCACTTGCCAGTATGGAAATCCCACATGAAGCTCAGTGTGTCACACATGCAAAAGATGAGAAAGCAGGAGGGAGAATGGTGGAAAACAACAAAGTATAAAGTGGGACAGGAGAGGGTATGAGATTAGGTGGTAAGGGGTGAAACACATAAATTCATTGTATTTATATATGAAAGTGTCAATAATAAAAATATTTTTAAAACTAAGAATGCACAAAGGGTTACTGTATTTTCACTCTACACTGAAACTTTGAATAAACCCCAGTGTTCAGAGGGCCTGGTTCTTGCTGGCATTCCTTTTGGATTGCAAAAAACAAGGGCCAAAGTAGACTTGGAAGAATGGTGAATATAAGCTCATATGCCCAGGGTTCCTATGCATCAGTCAAAGCTGACGGATCTATGTTAAATACATAGCATCCACTATGTGCCTGGTTGCTATCGACCAGAGATGCCAGAACATGCAAAATAACAAGCAGTCTGGTCACAGTGGCGCACTTGAGGGCAGGGAACTTGCTCTAGGGATGTCAACCAAGTGCTAAGTAACTATGACAGGCTCAATTAAGCCCAGCTTATTACTGCTGAAGTACATACTAATGGATGTTACCCCCAACCCTTAACCATAGGCCTCCACAGGTGGAGCAGGGAGAGCTCCGACCCATGTACTTACATTATCAGCCAGCATCAATGCTCCAGCCTCGATAACAAACTCATGAGACTCCTCATCCCTCACGACAGCTGCTGTTAAGCCTGCAGCACTGGAGGCTTTGCCGCTGGTATAGACAGCCCGGGGGCTGAATTCTTCCACATGCCTGTTCAACAATGTTAGAAAACTCACTAATGAGGCCAGGGAATAGCTCAATAGTTAAAGTATGTATTAGTTTAATCGACAGCACCCATGTAAAGCCAGTCATGACATTTAGGACCACCACAGTCTTAACATTCACACCAAAGAACTTGGCAAGTGTTCTCAACAAGTGCTTTTACCTTGAACCTCAAGCTTCTTAAAAGTTTGAAAGTAACCAAGTACTTCCTACAGCTGGTAAAGATAAGCCAGGCCTATCTTGAGATGCACTGAGATGTGCACATGGAACTGTTGGTTCCTGCTGCACAACTGCAGCAATCCCTGTTGTGCTCCCCAGGTAAACACTTACTTGAGAAACTGGCTCTTGGCTGTGCTTGGGTCACCAACGATGCAAACATTTATGTCCCCTCGAAGAGAAGTCCCTTCCCCTGTTGTCTTTGGAACACCACCAAACAGCATCAGCAAGACACCTCGTTTTACTTCATCATTGCCTGAAATAAAACGAAAAGAAGTCACAGATGGAAAACTTTCTCAGCAGCAAGTTAAACAATTACACAGGGAAACTACAAAGCCATTTTTGGAAATCAACAGCAGAAACAGCTGAAGTGAAGCAGAGGACAGATGGCCACTGACCTGAGTTCTTGCTCTGTGACTTACTTTCCTAGCCACACTTTTACAAGTGTCAGAACCCAGATTTGCTCTCCCAAGAGTCTTTCCTGGTCCACCAGAAGTCTTCCTTCCTGCACTGAAAGCCTCATACAAGACAGATAAGCGTCCTGTAACTGAGCCTCACCGTCTAGCTCTTTGCTAGTTCTTTCTAATGGTAGCTCATGTTCCATTAGGTATATGACATTCCTGTGGATGTAGCCCAGGATTGTTTCTTTTGTTGATCAACACTGAATCAATGAATGCTAATTGAACTGACATGGAAAGCAATTTATAGCTGCTTCTGTGAATTATTCCTGAGCTCGATTATAAAGAACCACATTTTAAAAAATTTTTTAATTATTATTTATTATGTATTCAATTGTGCATGTATGTGTGTGTGTGTGTGTGTGTGTGTGTAGAACCATGGACGAATTCGGGAACCACCATGGACGCCTCCACCTCCTGTTTACTCTGTCCTGGGATTCACAGGCTCCGCCCTACCAGGACCAGAAACACAGGCCTCCCCCGCTTCCACCCAGTGTCTGTACGTGGGGTCTAGGATCCAAACTCAGGACCTTCCGCCTGCAAGGCAGAGGCTTAACCCCTGAGCCACCTCTCCAGTCCCCAGAACCACATTTCTTAAACGGTACTTTGTAAGTTGCACTACAGTTGCTGTAACGGTCCTGCTCTACCTGACCAGGGAATGATCCTGCACATGGGTAGGTCTTCCCACATCAACTAACACAATCAACACAATCCTTCAGATATGCCCAGAGGCGGTTTCATCTATGGAATCCCTCTCTGAAGGTCACTTACAAGAGTGCTAGGCAAGTTAATACCATTCCTTAAAAACAGAAAGTTAAGGTCTAGAAAGATCACTTAGTAAAAGACTTGCCTTCCAAGAACAAGGATCTGAGTCCAACTCCAGAACCCATAGAAAAGTCAAGTGTGGTGGTGTGCACGTGTACCTAGCACCAGAGCAGATACCCAGATCTTCTGGCCAGACAGCCAGCTTAACCTACATGGGAAGCTACAGGCCTATGTGTCTTAAGAATAAGGAAAACATTCGAGAGTGACTTCTGAACTTGATTTCTGACTTCCATACACATGTGCATATGCACACCCCCCCAGTTTTTTTAAAACTTTATGTATGTATTTATTTTGTGCATGTGCACATGTGAATGTCAGAGGGCACTGTGTGTCCCTGTGGAGGACCAGGGGTGACTTTGGGAATCATCCTGGTTTGCTTCTACCTCCTTTTTGCTTCCCTCTGGGATTTCCCAGGCTTTACCAATCAGGGCCAGAAGAGTAGGCTGCCACCATTTCCGCCTGGTGATTTTATGTGGGACCCAGGATCTAAACTCAGGCTCTTCTGCTTACAAGACGAGTCTTTCTTAACCCCTGAGCCATCTGTTCAGCCCCAGGAAAAAACAAAACAAAACAAAAAAAACCTTACTTACTCATTTGTTTATTGTGTGTGTTTTGTGTATGTGTGTGTGTGTTTTATCAGAGGGTACTGTATGTCTCTGTGGAGGACCAAACATTTATGAATCATCCTGAATTGCTTCTACCTCCTTTTTGCTGTCCTCGGAGATTTCCCAGGCAGCAGCCTACAACCAAAAAATTCAAAATTCATTCTATAGATACAAAATCCCCTGACTTAGACCTATAAGACAAAAGTGTAGAGGGTGTGATTTTTAAATAATCCATTTTGGCAAATCCTCATTTTAAGAGATGGAATCCTGGCTAGAGTGATGACTCAGGGGTTAAACCTCTGCCTCACAAGCAAAGGGATATAAGTTTGGATCCCAGGTCCCATGAAAAAACGCTGGGTAGAAATGGTAGCAGTCCCGTACTTCTGGCCCTGGAAAGTGGAGCTTGAGAGACCCCAGAGCAAAGCAAAAATGAAGTAGAGCAACTCAGGATGACATACAAGGACCTCTGATACACATGCACAAGCACACCAATAAAAGATATGGAGTATAATTCTCTTCCTGTTCAGTGGATGATGGACCTATGTGATACTGTTTTGAGACAAGACCCTAGAGAACTCCTCTCAGGTATGCCCCAAGGCCAACTTTCATCTAGAGAACCCCTATGAGAGCCCAGACTATGCCCAAATTCACATAGATCCTCCACTTGCTTCAGCCTTCTCCCACATGCTTAAATCACAAGCAAGTAACACCATACCCAGGGTGACTCAGGCTTTAGTAAATTTACATGGGGCAAAGACCTGCAACTCTGAGACCAAGTCACAAGAAGCCCCCTGCCTCCTTCCTTGGTGGAGAACTGTTTCACAAGGTCACATGGTAAGGAGCTGACATGTCTGCTGAGCCACAGTCTACCCTTTGGGTGGTCCATGGTCTCTGCTGATGCCTCAATTTGACCTCTTCATGAATGAGGGAAACCAGCCAGCTAATGTTCTTCTGAGTTCCTGACTGCAGAGTGGTGAAATACTTGCCAACATTCACTTTTGGGAGGTTTGGCAGCAATAGGTGAATTATGAGGGGCTAAGAATCACATATATGTGGACACCCACTTACTTTATGGGAAAACATTCCAAATCCGTGAAAGATTAACATAAGAGGTCTCTGCTGTTCCAGTGGCCAAATATTTACTAAGGTTCATTTTTTGATAATTTAAAACACACTAAACACAGATTTATGATTTTAAAAACCGTGGAAAAAACATACACTAAACGTAGAAGACACTAGTGGACCATTTTCAAGTTTAGGTATATTATGTTGAATCTGTTAATTACTGTCTCCTTCTCATGCTTTCAAATGGAAACTCTACTCACTGTACAACCTCTACTTCCCCATCTCCCCAGCCCCAATAGCAGAATTCCTACTTCCTCTCTATCAGAAGCACCTCATACCAACTGAAATTATCCTACTAAAGTCTACTTTGAAACCTCCCTAAGCTGAGCATGATGGTACACAACTGTCAATCAGCACTCAGGAGGCTGAGGCAGGAGTATTGCTGTAAACTTGAGGCCCATCTGGACTACCCAGCAAGATCTATCCACCCAACACTGCCATCATCAGATTTATGACATTACGACATCCCTCGCTGCAGGTTATGGCAGTCATTGACCTGAACATGCCACAGCAGTTCTTACCATGAATGGTAGGAAAGAGGCTGGTGCAGAGATTGTGGTACAGGTTTTTATCCTGGCTCATTTCAAACACTTTCTCCCACTCCTTTACGGTCATTTGGTTTTTAATGCTCTCAGCTGTCTGTTCCTCATCTTTGAGCTCCTTTCCTCCAAACTGAGAGGCAAGAAAAAAGTATTATAAAAGAAACCAAGATAACGTAAAGGAGGAGAAATGCTATCACACGCAGAACTACTTAGGTCAACTTGATGATACTGATTAGAGTTTAAAAAAGCTCTAAGCTAGTAAAGATGGGGTAAACTATTTAAGAGTTTCATTTGCCCACCGAGTTGTAAAAAAAAAAAAAAATTACCATTGTTTTTATGTTTTAAATCACTGTATAATTCTATCAAGGTATCAAGAGATGAACTACAGTTGAATGTTTATTGCAAATGTGATTAAAAAAAGTTGGGGGTCAGTGTGGGCTGAGACCCTGATTCAACCAAATTAAACACCCAAACAAATAAAAAAATCAGACTGTGAATTTTGGGGGTAGATCTTCAGGCTTCCTCAAGTCCTGGCATCTTATAAACCTTACTACTAGGGTCAGGGATGCAACTCATTGCTTGCCTAGCACACATCATAAACCAATAAAAACAAAGACTTACCCTTGGGTTGGTTGGGGCAACACAACAGGCCAGGAAGACCAGCCTGTAGGAGAGGTCCCTGACACCCAGGGCTCGGAGCCCTCGAATGCCTTCTGTCTCATACCCATCCACACCACTCACACGAGAGTTCGTCTCTGCACGAGCTCCTGAAAGAGTAAACAACAGGCTGTTCAAATACTGATGTGCTCGACTAAATCAAAGCAAAATCAAGTTTCTACTCGCTTCATACTTCCTCACTCATGGATTTGCAACCAAAAAGATGGTGATGAAGAAGCGAGAGGCCAAGTAGCCTGCAATGCAGGTGACCAATACCAGGTCACATGTGAGCCCTGTCACAAACCTGGTGTGCTAAGCTTAGAGACGTCAGGTACCACGATGAGCGTCCCTGTGAAGTCACACTTGTCCCCGGCCTGAGCAGACTCCACGGCTTCGGCTCTCAGGATGACTTCTAAACTGCGGGGGATGCTTCCTCGAGGAAGCTCTGCCTGTGTCTCTTGAATCCGAACCTATCAACCAGACCAACCACCAAGAATGAGAAGAGAGACCTCAAAATGCCACATAACTGACATCTTAGATCACAATACAAGTACTCCCAATCTCACCTTTACAGACTTTCAAATCACGTCAAAATTTTTACTGTTAAAAGATCATGTTCATTAAAAACATCCTATTTTCCTCTCTTTGGTCTGTATACCACTTTCCCTAAACTTTTCAGAAACATTTTATGAAACCCCTCCAATTATCCAACATCCTTTACCTCAACATATCAACTGTTACCATCACTGGCACAAACAAAAGGCTTCTTTATTAAGCACCTGAAAGTTGTAAACATCAAGTTCACGCCCAGCTATTTTTGCACCAGCCTCTAAGACTAAAGACAATCTGGGGCACTGAAGGATAAGTCAGTGAGTGTTTCTTGTGGGAAAGCAACAGCAGGTTGATACCTCCAGGAACAACTTGCTTTTGAGGTAAGAGTCTCATGTAGGCCAAGCTGGCCCCGAACTCAACATGTAGCTGAGGATATCCTTGAATTTCTTTCAGATCCTCCTGCCTTTGCCTCCTGAGTGCTGGGAATACAAGTATGTGCCACTATGTCTAATACGTATAGTGCAGTAGATGGAACCTGGACGCCATTCATGCTACAAAAGCACTCTACCCACTGAACATGTCTCCATCCTAAATAATGCTTCTGCTTCACAGAACATTCTACTTTATCCTTGCTAATCTGCTAATTTTCCCAAGTAGAGACAACTAGCTATGGAATATGGGCAAGGAGCCAGACAAGAAAACTTGTGCTGTAGTTTTTAACCTTGTTCTGAATGGACCCTTGGGAGGATGCTGACTGTACATTTAAGTTGAAGACAAGACATGTAAAAGAACTGTATTTTCCCAGAAACCCTTGGTCAACAGTCCAAGTTGTGCTAATGCTCAGGTTCTTGTTATTTCATCCCCTCTCCAAGAAATAGAAGCTCAATGACAATGCATTAAACTTAATGGAAAGAAGAAAAACACCAATATTTAATTACATACTTAAACCTTGGGGTTAATGTTTCAACAAGCTAATGCAAGGGCTAAGAACCAAGTATTAACAGATCGGATCTTGTCTAAATGAGAGCCCGCACCTTCTGAAAATCAACAAATCTGGATTTGTTTGTGTCCAGCAGAAATCGTCTCCTGTTGGCGCACACGGGGTTGCGGCAGATGTTTGGCTGTGTGTATTTGAACTGCTGTTCCACATCCCTGATCACGGTCTGACAGTCCAGGCACAGGAACGTTCCACTCACGAGTTCAGGATGCACTGGGTGAGTCCGCACCACCTGCCCACTGATGCGGGTAAGCAAACCAATTCTGGACGAGGTGAGTTCTCGAATCCTGTAGACAAACAAGTGAATATCCAATTCCTATCTTTTCTGAGGGGTTCAGCATGGGGGGGAATAGAACTATTTAGGACCTTGTGCTCTATCACAGTGCTACCCAGGGCCACTTCCCACCTTCTTGGGAAACCCAAGACCTTTATTTGCTTTAATCAGAGTACTTAACCATAAATTATGCATTAAAAGAACTGAAACCTCTCCCCAAAGTGAAAAAAATAAAATTGAGACAAATTATTCCATATGCTCTGCTCCTATGATTCAGCAGTCATGATGACCCGTAAATTACACAACATAAGCTCACAAAACAAAATATGAAAGCCAAAGAAATGAAAATTAAACTATGCCAAAAAATGGTTCCATTTTTGATTTATATATAAATCCATTTTTTCCTTGCTATCTTCTTCTTTTAAATAATATTGTGTGTGAGGCATGTGTATGTATCACGGTTCTCATGTGATTCAGTTCTCTGATTTTCTCCTTTCATCTTTTCATGGGTTCTGAAGATCAAACTCAGGTAATAACCTTGCAGGGGAAACACTTTTACCTGTGGAGCCATCTCGCTGCCCTGCTATTTCTGAAAGCACGTATTATCGCTTGCGTATTAAAATTATGGCAAAAAACCTCACCAAACCCCATGAATCTATTTTATATGAAATAACCTGAAAGTTCTATATATAATTTCAGTAGTCAGTCTCAAAACCTTCCCCACCCTCAAATAAATTCTTCCAGTAAATTTAAGACAGGTCAGTGGCGCTTACTTGCAAACTGGGCAAAACCTGGAAGCCCATACAGCCAAAGGAGAGAACTGAGTTCTGAAAGTTGTCCTCTCACTTCAACCTGTGCACCCTGGTATGCATGAGTATACCTTCCTTAAGTTAAATAAATAAACAGAGCTGGAGAGATGGCTCAGGGATTAAGACTCTGCCTCATAAGCAGAAAGTCCTGAGTTCGGATGCCAGGTCCCACGTAAAAAAGCCAGGTGGAAACAGCGGTGGCCTACACTTCTAGCCCTGGTGGACGGAGCCTGGGAAATTCCAGAACAAAGCAAAAAGGAGGTAAAAGCAATCCAGGATGATTCCTGAAGTCTCCTGAAGTCAACCTTAGTCCTTCACAGGGACACAGTGCCTACACACACACACACACACACACACACACACACACACACACACGCAAAATAAACAAAGTTTAAAAAAATAAAGTAAACAAATGAAATATTTTTTAAAAAGTTATGCATTTGGGGCCAGAGAGATGGCTCAGAAGTTAAGCCTCTGCCTTGCAAGCAGAAGGTCCTGAGTTTAGATCCTAGAGCCCATGTTGAAACGGTGGCTGCCTGTACTTCTAGTCCTGAAAGGCAGAGCCTAGGAAACTGCAGAGCTAAGCAAAGAAATGGTAGAAGCAATCCAGGGTGAGTCCTCAGATCACCCTTGGACCTCTAGCAGACACACACAGTGCCCCCTAACACACACACATATATGCAAAAACAAACAAACAAACAAACAAGTAAGTTAAGTAATGCATTTAAGCTGGGGAAAAAAGTCCCAAGAGTCGTTAATTTCTATAACTATTCTGTTTTCTTATTTTTTTCCCTTTGGTGGACAGCCCTCTAATTTCTTAGTTTTCTTGAATTTCTAATTTAAGAGGTGTCCTCGAAATGACAACACTGAGCACTTCACAGTACTCACTTCCTACCCCACCTCACAGAAAAACACATCAACTACCAGACATGGTAGCACCTGGGAAGAAACAGAACTATGTGCTCGAAGCCAGCCTGGACCACATCAAGAGAACCTGTCTCAAAACAATAATCAGGACGCTATTTTCACTCTTGGTATTCTGGGGTGCTGTGGTTCAAACGCAAGGTAATGGTGCACTCCCTACCAACAAGCAACACTGCAGGCTCAACCTGGAATGTTGACACATGAATTTTCATGCACGCTTACAATTCTTGTCACTACCAGTTACAAAAATTTTTACAGCAACAAACCTACATTTATCATGGTTTACAACACAAAATATATAAGCTAAAAGGGATTACATATGAGAAAACAGGTCCTGAAAAATAACAGTCATTATAATACCACATAGCCATTTACTGACGTGTCAGTTAGATATAGGTGAAGTATCTAACTGAAGGCTGAGCTTTTAGATATATTTCTGAAGATTTTGTGATTAGAACAAGTACTAAACCTGAGGGAAGAGCCAGTCCATAGTGGACCATTCCCTGAGCAGGTGTGTGAGATGGAGGGAGCTGGTTAAGTATTTTGCCATACTTTTGTAGACGTGCAGTCTGGCGAGTGAGGTTTGCCTCTCTGTCGGTAAATAATTTTCTGTAAGTAATATGGTGTAGTCAGTTCCCTCAGCTCCTGGTATTAGCATGTATCTGCCTACTAAATTGAACTATGAACTATAACCTGGATCATAAGCAAGAACAAACCTCTTGCTCCCATCAGTTTTTTGGTCATGGATTTATTGGCAATATGAAGAGAAACTCCAACCAAAAGTCTCCTTACTTGTGTCTAGCAGGCAGGTCTTGGAAGGCAACATAGAAGTCTTTGGCGAAAGGGATCTCTTTCCGGTCTTTGACGAAGGTCTTTAGGGCCCGACACAGGTAAGGGTAGACTCTGAAAAATAAACATAAACAAAGACCCATAACATCTTACAGACCAACCAAGATTGCCTTTGTTTTTACATTTGTCAACACTGAGGCTAAAGAATCCCACCTTAGGGGGTTAAAGTCTTTGCCTTGAAAGTAAAAGGATCTGAGTTTGGATCCCCAGATACCACTTAAAAACGTTGGGTGGAAAAAAAAAAAAAAGTTCTGAAAAAAAAAAAAATGCTGGGTGGATATGGCAGTGGCCTGCAATTCCAGCTCTAGAAGGCAAAGCCTACGAAACTCCAAAGTGAAACGGTAAGGAGATAAAGCAATTTGAGATGATTCTTGATGTCACCCTTGGGGTTTGACAGGCACATTCAAGTGTCCTCTTGCACACATACACACACACATACAAAACAAAAACCCAACCTCTCCACAATCAAGTCTTAGAATATAACTGTGCAAGACACTTTTATTATGCAGTATGGGTTTAGGAACCTCTTCCAATCACCCCTTATCCCACAACAAACAGAACCACAAAATATAAAATGCAATACTCAGGTAGCTATTATCCCGAGTCATACTGCAGGTCGTTCGTCTCCAAGGTAACTCTACTTGTACAACCCTGCCAGTTGTGCTTAGTACTGCAAGTTTCCTCAGACTGCTTATGAAAGGGCTACATTACAATAAAAGCAATACTAAAAGGCTCACTGTCTACACCAAAGGGCCTCTCCTTGGAAGGAACTATAACAGTTACCCTCCCAGGCCCACAACAGTACCTGTAGAACTCTTCCTGAATAGTGGTGGAAAGTTGTTGGTTAAACTGCTCCAGGTCCGCAAAGCTGACAACCAGCGTGTTTCTCTCAGGACGAATCAGCTCCTCTGCTAACTGCAAATACTTAATTTCTCCATCACTACCTGGGAACCTACAAATACATGCATGTCAGGTTAAATAGAGGAAAACAATACAAATGAACATTTGTGTACCTGATAACTCAGGATACTGGGATGTGAACAACTATGCCTACAGCAACATGTAGAAAAAATAAAGACATATACGGGTGGCATTAGAATTATTACCTGAAAGCCATTAAAATTAAATGTAAGAAAAATAGGTGGTTAGGCATGGTGGCACTGACTACTAATTTCATTACCTGAACTCAGAGATTTTAACTAAAGATGAAAAGTCAAATCAAAAGAGCTAGGAATGTAGTTCAGTTGCAGAGTACTTGCCTAGCCTGCAATGAGGTCCTGGGCTGGATCCCCAGCACATCAAGAAACTCCCCAAACATCAACAATACTAGTTAGATAACCACCTGTCATGACTAAGGATGATTCCAGAAAAAAGAAAACAAGAATGGAGATTTTGGACTTTATTCCATAAGACACAGCAAACCCAAGCTAGTGCTGGGAGAGGAAGTGACTTTTTAAAGCAAGGTACAAGAATGTCTTCTTGCTGTCCCTAGCATCTAACAACCAAGAAAAGGCATATCATCAGCTGAAATGCAACATTGATTAGAGTCCTTTGAAGTGATGGTTGGGTAGGACTGAGAATGCTCAGGATGATGTTGATGACAGATGAAGACATTATGGAAAATGGCAGGTCCTTCTAGGAAAGAAGGGACTGGTTCTTGCTGCCTGGTAGAGTTATATGGCAGCTCTCTAAACATAGGTCTTTAGTTGGGCTGTGAAGGATTAGTAACTATCAAGCTAAGATTAATACTGCCAAAAGCACAGGAATAGAAATAGTTTAATGGAATTTTACAACAGGAGTATTAGTGGAGCAGTTAAAGGGAGATGAGGGGGATAGTGAAATAGTTTAGTGGATACCTGAGTTGGATCCCTGAAAAAAATCACATATGATAGAACTGACTTCTGAAAGTGGGTCTCTGATACCACATGTATTCATTCACATGCCCCTCTCGTATTAAAATAAATTTAAAAGGTGAATGATTAAGCACAATATGGTACATATATACATACAATGAAATTTTAAAAGAAATGAAAGAAATTCTGACAGACTATCATACAGTGTATATTTTAAAAAAGTCATGTACATACATACATACTTATAGGTGCCCACAGTTGCTATCAATGTCATAGTAATGGAAGAGCAATGGCTGCTGGGGATAGAAAAAGGGATTGTAACTGTTTAATGGATAAAGTTTGGGTAAAACATCTAAACCACCCCCAGGGAATGTCACAGAAAAGCCTAAAGGTGGAGAGGGGTGCTGCCAGACGGTATCTTCAAGACATGATAGGACTGCTGCACCCATGAATTCTCTGCAGTTTTGCCTACTTCCACAAGACTTGCAAAAGATTTTTGCCTATCAACTTTTCATCAAAGGAGCAAGATCTCAAGAGCCCTATATTTCTGACGGACTACGGATAAGAGGATGGGAGGGAGCGTCTTTTCTCAATGCTATACCCACTGCTAGGATATCCATACTCATCACTGCTCAGGCACACACCATCAAAGGCAACCCAATGAAATTCAGTGGTCCACACAGAGAGAGATGTGAAATCAAGGAGGGAAACTAGAAGGAAAAAGGTTTGTAGTGGGAAAAGGAGGGGAGACGGGATTAGGTAATAACGGGTTAAATGATACAAGTTCATTGCAACCATGTGTGGAACTCTAGTAAGGATAAAGGCAATTTAAAAACAGAAAAGGTTTGGGTGGAAAAGTGAAGAGAGCTGACTGATGATGATGGTCATACAAACTGAAAGCACTTAAAGATGCCCTTTTATACTGGGCACTAAGAGTAAGTTTGTGTTATAAATTGCCAGTTTTAAAATAAAAGGATGTCACAAGGTACACGAAGGTGTTTGAATTTCATCCTGTAGGTTGAGGAGTCATTACTTAAGGAGAGCACTGATGTCTGATGAATGCAGGGGGAGAAATAAAGAGACAGTAGAAAAGAGGTGCCCTAGATTCTGGCTTTTTCAGCTCTCTGAAGCAGGGTAGCTCTCATCTCACTTAGGCAGCAACGAAACCATAGGCTCACTCTAGAACTTTCCTCCAACACAGACAATAAGGCAAGGTTGATCTCAGGACTGTGCATTCCAACCGGGTTCCCACTGTCCCCCACTAGAGAAGTCACTCGTTCTTACCCAACCTGTTTCCACAGAGATGACTGGGGCCATGCAAAAGCCCTTCACAGTAAGGAGTGAACCCTAGAACATCAGAGAGGGGCGGGGGGTGGGGGGGTCGGTGAGATGGTCCAGGAAGAGGGCTTGCTGCCTAAAGACCACACGGCAGAAGGAGAGCACCTGAAAGACTCCTGAAAGTTGTCTTCTGAGCTCCACAGGTACAAGACAACCAATTAAAAAAAGTGAAAGAGGGGGGAAGGGTGGGGGCGGAGAGCGGGCTCGGCCGGAGACGGCCCTTGCCTCCCGGCCTGAAGACCCGAATTCATCCCAGGAGCTCGCCCGGTGGCAGGAGCGCGGCTGGAAGTTGACCTCTGACCTCCCACGAGCGCCACGCCGCACGTGCGCGCGACACGCTCCCGATGACACGACCCCGCCGCTCGGCGGGCAGCCCGCAGGCCCCGCGCCCAGCGCCGCACACAGCCCATCGGGGCGCGGAGATGCAGCTGCTCGCCCCGGCGCTGGGGAGCTGGAGGCCCCGCGGAGCTCGCGGCTGGCCCGGGAAAGCAAACGGGGCCGGGGGGTGGGGTGGAGGTCTGGCGAGGGCCGCCGGGCGCAGGCGCAGGCAGCGCGCGGCACTTACTCCTCCAGGAAGTCCAGGAAAAGCTTCTGGCACTTCTCGGCCACCTCATCGCGCACCTCGGGGTGCTGACTGCCCGCGCCCGGGTCGGCGGCCGCCGCGAGGTCCATGGCGCTGAAGACAAGCTGCCCCCGCTCCGCTGTCGCCGCTCGGCGTCTCCGCTTCCCGCGCGCCGCCGCCGGCTCCGCCCCCTCCGTCTAACCAATCGCGGTTCAGGAGCTCGGGGGATTTCGCGCCAAACCTGCCCAATCGCGTCCGGGCCCCGCCCACCAAACATGGAGTTTGCGCAAAGGCGGAGCCTGGCGACCGCCCCCCCCCCCACCAAACGCGGAATTCGCGCCCAAGGCAGAGCCTGGGAGCCGCCCGCGCGTGCGCAGTGAGGCCGCACGCCATCGCGCACCTTTGCTGCAGCGGACCCGAGGTCGGGGTCTGGGTTTCAGTGGCTTTTCTAATGGTTCGTGTTTTTCTAGTCGTCTCCGTAGCCAGCCAGGTCCCATGGCAGAGAAAAATTGCGCGAGTTAAGCCTTCTGTGCAGTCATTGCAGACAGGCTGCAGACGGCTGCCGAGCGCGCGGCTGCCATGAAAGGAGGAAGGTCGGGAGGCCTCCGCACGTGAGTCTGTCCGTGGCGCCCAGTCCTGGGGATCCCGAAACCCCGGAACTCTCATTGTTTTCAGTATTTTGTCTGCGTGACTGCTCTGTCTTTATTTGTTCGGGAGAAAATGAGGAACAAGTCTTCGGTGCTCGAAGGTCCAACCTTGGTTCTGAGTCACTTTCAAGATTTCAAAAGGGAAGCGCCCAAGTGCGGAGACCAAGTATATGAAGGAAAACTACTCCTTGTTCCCATGAGTGGCCCTCATTTCAGGTGGGTTGACCACCAGAGGGCTCCTTGGATCGCTCTCATATTTACCAGGTTCAACATGGGACATTTGGAAAACCGGACACCCCGATCAGATTCCTCACATTATTGCATGGAGATTTCCGGTAGAGGATTCTCAGGCCTGGATGAAAAAGTACCTGACAAGCGCCACTTCTAGTGCGGCAGCTGACAACTAAAATCCAAGGTTCTTCCTCCACCATCTGAGGAGGCTGAGATGCCACCCCCTTACCCATCAGGGAGCACCGAGAAAGCAGGCATCTGAGGACCTCCTGAGTCCAGCGCACACCAGTAGGGGGTCCTCCTATCAGCCCTTTTCTCAGTCTCCCAAGTTCCTCTCCTCCCCATCAGCATCCCCCAATTCCTTTTCTTCAGGGATGGCCTCACCAGCTATTCTTCCTTTGAGATAGGTCCCCGGAGGGAGGATGGAGGGAAGCAGGGATAAGTACTCAATATGCTTGTAAAACTAGAAAAATAAAATAAAGACATTGTAATATAGACTTGCGATATCAAAAATAACATTGAGTGTACACATTTTGTTTGTATGCATTTATACTTAAAAATACTAAAATGTGTATTCACATTTCTGTATGTTTTACACTATTGGGTTAATATATCAAATTATTTAACAAATATATGCAATAAATTAATGTAAATATATAAAAAGAAAAAATGCAGAACAAGAGAAGCAAAAAGGCCAGAAAAAACACCAGAAATTGTACCATACAGAAATATTTGTTAACATTTTGACTATCCCCGTCCTTCTATATGAAAATCTGTAAGGTCTTTTAAAAAATTATTCTTTGAGTAAGAGGAAGAAGAGAGACAGATGGTATACACATGTATACCATGGTGCATAGGTGGAGGTCAGAGGTCACTTCTCTCCACCATGTGGGCTCACAGAGATTGAACTCAGGTTGTTTGCAAACAGGTGCCTTACGCCCTGGGCTATATCACTGGCCCATGTAAGGTCTTTCTTATGGCCTTCTTTGGATTCAACAATGTATGATGAGTATCTTTCTATAGGTAATGAATATGTGCACCATTTTAATAGCTATGCATAATACTATAAAAGCCATTCGTAACAATATATTTTTATAAATTTAAATATCAAGATAATTTTGATGAATTAATGAGTCCAAAAGGAAAAATATTTTTTGAGACAGGGTCTCGCTATGTAGTCTAGTCTGACCTCCAGTTTGGTATCTTCCTGCCTCAGTCTCTTCAAGTTCTGGGTTACAAAGGGCCATTAAGAGCCCACACCATATCTCACAAACCTGGCAACCTGAGTTTGATCCTTGGAAGCCCACACAGTAGAAGAAAGTTGTCTTATGACCTCCACCCATGAACCATGGCATGCATGTGTTCACTTTCTCTCAAGTAAAAAAAAATATATATATATTGTATGTGCTACCATGCTTTGGTAATCAGAAAAGAACATTTTAATACTTTAGCCTGGTCTCTTATAGCCAAGGCTGACATAGCCAAGGTTGACATCAGATTTACCATGTAGCCAGGGATGACTGTAAACTTCTAACCCAATGTCCCAAGTTCTGGGATTATAAATGTGCACCATCGTGCAGAGACTGGAACCCAGGGCTTTGTGCACATTAGGTAGGCATTCTACCCACTGGACTACACACCATGTGCTGCCAAGCTGAATACCTCAACCTGAAAGCCTGCCTGCTCCCCTGACATTGTGTTAGCACAATTGCAATAAGGGGACAAGTAAGACACAACTTTTACACTCATTGTAAAGCCAGCTTTGCATGCATCTAGTTTGGTGGTTTGCTTCAAGCCAGAACTTTGTATAGCTCCCACACAGCATTTCCCTGTTGCATGCCACAATAAAAACACCAACTCTGATGGTATCAGGAATCAGGGATTTGTATGCAGATTTCTTAGGGAATACTCTTGCGATTAACATCTGTCAGAAGTCAACCACCATGCAATGGGACAAAGATCAATAGGGTCCACAGAAAACCCTGGAACCTAGGTGGCCCATCAGAATTTTTGCATATCCAGATATGGATGCTGGGTGCTTCCAGGGTCAGCTGTCCTTGGGTGCAGCTGCTTTTAAGTAAAAAGTGTAACCCTGCACTCACCTATACTGCAGCCTGAAAAACCAGACATAGAAGTTCAGCCAAACCAGACTCCTTGTTAGCAGATGCTGTATGTAACGGTGAATACAGTCAACCTGACAGGGTCTAGAGAATCATCTCAGATAAACCTTTGGACTTTTGTGTGAGGAAGTTCTAGACTGGGTTGAGATAGGAACAAGTACCTTAAATTTTGAGTGCCACCACTATTGATCCCACAAAGTCTAGCATTTGCTAAAGGCACTAGGATCCTTGGAGGCAAGGGATTGACAGCCACAGTAGTGCTCCTATGCTTAAAGGGAACACAGGAAACGGTTCTGGGAAATACCCCTGGGTCCTTGCACCTCATCAGAAGAGGAGGACCCAGAGGAGAGTTTGGCATGCTCATTAAAGGAGGCTCCGGGGATGGGAGGGGGAGGCACTGGGGGATGAGGAGTGAAGGGGGTGTGGGGGCATGGGGCATGGGGGTTTGGGGGAGGGGACCGGTATATCTGTTAAGTTTGTATGAGTGGAAATAAAATTTTTTTTGAGTGCCACATTTCAGGGCTCTCAACTGAATAAAGTGAGTCGTCACCAGTGTTCATCTCCCTCTACTTCCTGACTGCAGATGTAATGTGTGCTCCTATTCCACCATGATGAACTATAGCATTTAATCATAAGCCCTTAAGGAGCTTCTTGCAGGTGGTGAGAGTAACTTAGTAAAACACCATAGTGTTATGCCTTTTGTTTTGTGGTAAAGTGGAATTCAGTCTGTCTGGGCTGTAGTGAGGGATTCCACATTGGAACACTAAGTGTATGAGACCAACATACTTTTTAAGATTAGAGTCTGCAGGCAGGAAAGGAAAACCTCTAAGTGGAATGTGTTGAATCTGGTTAAATAAAGATGTACAGTTGCTCTATCCAGGTTGGATGTGTGTACATCATCAACTTAACAAAATACCACTGGTGTCTAGGGATGGTGCCATCATGGGATCGCAGTATCAACTGCTGTTGGTAGACACTGGTAGTGAGATCAACTAGACTAACCTGGGCCCAAAGCCTCCTTCCTACCACTTGCCTACTCTCAAGAGGCAACTGTGCCTGGTGTGCAGGTACCAATGACAGACTGCTGGATATCAGCTGCTCATACCACTGCCTGCCAGGGCTTCTTTATGGAGGACATTCCCTGATTGGCACCAACATATATGAAAATATTTCCATTTTGTGCCTATCACAGTAGTTCCTCTCATGTACTTCTTTTTCTTGAAACGGTCTCATGTAGCCCGGGCTGGCCTCAGTTTTTGTCAAGTGGCTGAGGATGACCTTGAACTGCCTCCCAGTGATTATAGGCATGTACCATTGAGCCCAGTTCTTTGGCTCTATATTTAGTTCCATTTTATGCATTTGCATAAGACCAGTTGCTTACTTTTTATTTTCCCAAAGTATAAATGCCAAGAACTAATCACAAAATATAAAGTCACACAAAACAAGTACAATTGGCTTTAAGTTTTTTTTTTTTTTGGCTTTAAGTTTTATTTAAATTCAGCTTTAGAATTCAGTCAACATAATGTTGCTACAACTCTCATAATTTCTACAAGCCAACTTTTAAAAACTGAAACGTTCTCAAATTTTCCACAACATACCAATTTACATATGTTAAAATCTTAGTTCTGATTGTTCTTTTGTCAATATCAAGAGTTAAAAAATTCAAGTATTGAAAATTTAGGATGTTAGTACCGTGGCCACCATAATATAGAAAAAGAAATACTTCCTGTAGTAATAGCATAACCACAGTTATACAATTTCTTTCCTAATTTACAATGAACTAATAAAAAGGAGATGCAGCATTTTAGTAAGACACTAAATCTCCTATTTTAAGTATCTCAGGTACAACCTGACCAACAGCAGGCTGCTTCTAGAATAAAAAGTGTAGCTCTTAAGGTGTGAGGCGTTTGGGGTCCCGAGGGAACATGGAGGTCTGTCGCACATTATGCAGTCCTAAGAACAGCATGGTAACCCGTTCCAGCCCTGTGGAAAAGAGAACAAATGTTGATTTACCTCTCAACATCCCGTAGGCCTTGCTGATGACCACTGACTGATACAGCCACACTGCTGGACAAAATACTTCGTTAGCAAGAAAAACAGTGCCTCTCCATTTAACACTCAAGACACTGACTCAGAAGCATAGCCCACAACCTATGATGCAGATACTGCTGTGACAATAATGAAGGCCAATATCTTGGGGAGCAGAGGAGAGCCAGTGCATGAATTCATGTGTACATTTTCATTTACCTATTCCATGAAAATTCCAGAATGTTAACACATCACATAATATGGCCAATAAGTAATTTATGTGGCAATGGCCTTGGACAGCAACAAAAGTGCCACCACTCCTGCTGCTATGTTTCACCTGCATAAAAATCTGAAGTTTGCATCACAACAACTGGAATCTCTTCTTCCTTTGGAACCTTTCACTGAAGCAACTTAAGTGCCTTCTTCTTTTAAATATTAGTTATCAAAAGACAGCAGAGAGAGGGGAGCAATTCAGCACAATATAGCTGGTGACACATGTACACACAGATGCCATAGTACAAGTCCTACTCTGCATGTTGGCCTAGGAAATAATACAAAGGCAGTTTTCTGATAACCTCTCTCACAAAATAAAGTTGAAATTTACATTGTCGTCATTGTAGACATCTGTAAATATGTATTCAAAAGGCACACTGCTAATGTCTTATGGAGAAATAGCCTACCCCACCCTAAATTTAAACTATATTGAATGTCAAACTATTATAGGAGGCAGACACACTGATCTCTTTTCCTTTAAGTTAAGAAACTCTGTTAAACACAAAATTTAACACATTAATATTTTTAAATGGCTCTCTCATTTTTAAAATAGTGGTGGGTTGAACTTATGGCTAGGTGTTGTTTGATGAGCACTCTACTGCTAGGTCACATCATCTCTAACTCTACAGTGGTTAAGTGCATACTTGTGGTGCAACTGCCACCCACCCATCACTGTAATTCCATTTCCAGCTTTCCTCAAGTACACTGATTATATTTATACACAGGGTGGTATAAAACATGTATAAACATGCTGTGAGATGGTTAAATAACACTAATACTTCCTACTTACCTAAATTTTCAGCAGTCACTACGCTATATGATAAAATCTCTAGATCTTTCTCCAGGCTGAGGATGCACATCCTCTGACCACTGTCACTCCACCCTGCTCCTCATCTCCAGCTGTTGCATTAGTTACCAGTAAGCCTACATGAGATCACACAGACCTTCTGAGTGTGTGTGTGTACCGACCCTACACCTTGCTTTATTTTGTTGAGGCAGGGTCCCTCCTTCATGCCATTGTGTGGCACATTCCAAAAGAGCTAGCTCCAGGCTCTGATCAATTCTCCTATCCATTGCCTGCATCTCACTGCAGTACCTGCACTACAGATGCACAGCAATGTAGTTAGCTCTACGGGGCTTCTAGAGAGCAGACTCAGGTCACCAAGCTTGTGAAGCAGTGCTTTTACTTGCTGAGTTAATGTTCCAGCCTTTTCTCCGTATCTTTGCCAATATCCATCCGTCCATCCATTTTGTTGTGCAATTCTAGGTTAAGCTACACTCCCACTCCAACATCTTTTTGACAGTAGTCATTCTAACATCTGTAACATGATTTTAATTTGCATTTCCCTAATGATTACTTAGGAAAGTGCTTTTCAAACAATACCTCTTTGGTCGTTTATGTATTCTGTTGCAGAATATGTGCTCTGGTCTCTTGCTTACCTTTTTTATTTTACTTATTTACTTGGGGAGAAGGTGGAGGGACAGAGAGAAGGCATGTGTATGATGGCACAGTGCAGTCAGAGGACAACTTCTGGAAATCTTTTCTCTCCTTCCATCATGTGAGCTGCTGGGGACTAAACTGAGATGGCCAGGCTTTTGAGCAGGTACCTTACCTGCTGAGCTCTCTCACCATCTGTTTCGCTTGTCACTAAGTTGTGTAAATCCTCACATTTTTGGTATTAACACCTTATGAAACATGTGATTTCATACTAAGCTTCTTTCCATTTGTCTTGTTTCTTTACTAACAGTTTACTATCTCAATGTACACATTGCTCATTTCTTTGGTTAAACTTCTAAGTTTTTAGACTACTGTAAATGATTTTTGCTTTTTGTATCTTATTTCACTAAACCCATTTGCTGGTTCTGACAGCACCTTGGTAGAACATATAACACAGTAGTGACTCCTCCTGTTCTCAGGCAATCTGCCATTGTGCCTCCGGCCACTGCAACAAGCCCTGTAGACTCATGTGCCCTTGTCTTTGCACAATGTCTTCACAAGTCACCTAGATGAAGTATGTATCAGAAATTCTTTCCTTTTTAAGGTTATACTGAGTTCCACTACTGTGTATATATAGGTTGAATACACTATTTCCAAAATCCAAATTCTGAACCAAGAATCATATAGGACTAAGAATCTTCAGCTGAAAAAATCTATATATATTCCAAACTCCAGAGGACTACAAACTCTGAAACACTTCTGGCCTCAAGCAGGTCAGACAGGGATCCTTAATGAGTATGAGTATGTGTTGCTTATCCATTCATTGTGGGCTACTATAGACAGCACTGACTGTGAACATGGAGCACGAGTTCTTCTGATACAGTTTTAGTTCTAGATCATGGATGTGAAACTGCTGGATGCTATGACAGTTCCATTTTTAATTTCTGAAGGAACCTTCTTTTATTTCTAACACTTACCCACTCTTGTATATTTCTTGGGAGAAATGTTCATGTAAGTCCTTGGTCCATTTTTAACTTGAACTACATTTATTTTAAATAGTCATCAGATATATGACTTGCAGATATTTTTCACCATCATTCTAGTAATGGCATTATGTGTGTGTTGTGGCACTATCCACGCAAGGCAAGCACTGCTTGCCAACAAACTATCTTCTGACTATGAAACTGCCTCGCCTCCTTTAAATGTGAGGGTAAAACTCAGGACCTCGAACATGCTGGGTAGATAATTGTCTTGATGAACAAAGTCTAAAACTTTCCTGAGTCCAGTCCAATCACCTATTTATTATTTTGCTTTAGTATCAGCCATGAGAGTATCACCAAATCCAGCACCCTGACACTTTTGTCCTGTTTTCTTCCAAGAATTTTATAGTTTTAGGTTTTATGCTTTTGGTTAGTTTATTAACTAAAGTTAGGTAAGGTTCCAATTGTATTCCTTCACATATAAAAGTTTTGTTTGTATCATCTGAAGCAAATGCTATCCTTCAATCTGCATGCTACTCAGCATTTATGGAATCATGGATAAGAAAATATTATTACCAATGCCACCACCGGCATGAGGAGGGGCTCCAAAGCGGAAGGAATCGATGTAAGCTTTGATCTTCTCCAGGTCTATGGAAGCAGAACACAACTTATTTAGCGTCAAAAAATTACAAAATGAAGATTTGGTAAAAATATTTTGAAAAGTTGTTTACAATTACTATTTTCATAATATAAGCTGTCCTGCATGCATTTAAAATTGCTTACCAATTCCATGATGCAAGGCTCTCTCTGTTAGCAACTGAGGATCATGAATTCTTTGAGCTCCTGACAGTATTTCCTCTCCTCTCATGAACATATCGTAAGAGTTGGACTGTTTCTGCAGAAAATAAAGAACAACCACTTTTTAAAGAATAAATTACATAAATGTATTCTTACATTTCTGTAAATGGACAGTCTACAAAAGCAAGGCATAAGCAGGTTCAAGTGACGAACAAGCCTATCGTTCCTACAATTAGGATGGAACCTGCAACTAGCACCTTTGGAATTCAAATCAACAATATTTTTTTTTTTTTTTAAATTAAGGAAATTAATTTCATCTGTATCGGGCATTTGCTATTATCATTTTTGTCTCACTTTCCCTGTCTTTGGATAAATGATGGTTGACACCCATACCAGAAGCTCCATATTCCCAGGAAAATGTCACAAGTGCAGAGGCTATGGATCAGACGTTCTGGGCCAGGCCTAGTGTCTGCTGAAATAGCCCTTCAGGAGGTTATGATCACACCTAGGTCTGGGAACCCCCATGGAGGGAAGCAACAAAACCCAGTAGACAGTGAGTCTCAGTGCAAAGTCAATGATGAGATGAGGAGCCAACACTTGCGACTCAGTGGTACTTCTAGCCCTCCTCAGCCCACAAATCTTCAAGGGAAATGACACAGGTACGTGGCTTAATGTAGACTTCTTTCAGAATTAACTTGTTATATTATTCAAATGCAGTGACAGTAAGGTTCTCTTCTTTCCCCAACAGATTATGTAGAACCAAATTACTTACAGGGTCTCTCGGGTCAGGCATGGTATAGAATGGTCTCACAGCCAATGGATATTTATCAAGAACATAAAAGTCAGTATCATACTACAAAAAGAATAAATATAATTAAAATATTGTTTAAAAGTACAAAGAAGGTTAATTTTTAACATTTAAATAAAAACTTTTTTTGGTTTATTTATCAGGAAAATTGAGACAGAGTCTCCCTATATAACACAGGCTGCCTCAAATCTGCTATTCTCCAGCTTTACCTTATCAAATGTTGTATTACAGGGGTGTGCACAACACTGGCTAAGGAGATATTTTATTAAGATTAGAAAAGTATATTTTGCTAATGTGTTTTACAGTCAATTTTGTGTGTGAAAAAGAGAGGGTGTGGGGTAAGCACAAATGTGGATATATATGTTTTACTGTGTACATGTGGAGATCAGAGGACAACTTTTAGGAATTGGTTCTTTCCTTCTACCTTGTGGGTTCATGGATTACTCGGGTCACCAGCCTTGAACAGCAATGTTTTACTCATTGAGCCACCTCACGGCCCATTCTTTAAAGGTGCTAACTACTGTCTTACAAAGCTACATGCGCCAGGACATAGTAATATCTACAAACTGGAACAGTTTTCCAAGTTATTAATTCTTCAGAGTTTTGTCTTAAGAGTCATTTACTAATAATATCTAGTTTAAAATTCATTTTTTTCTTTTTGTGTGTGTACGTGGGTATATGTGTGTGTAGAAGATGGCACACTATGTGTGTCTGTCGAGGCACACACAAGGCCAAGGATGACTTCAGGAATCAACCTGGATTGTTCTCCTTTTGCTCTGGGGTTTCCTAGGCCCCGCTTTCCAGGGCCAGAAGTACAGGTCACTACTATTTCTACCTGGCATCTTTACATGGGATCTGAATGTAGATCTTTTTACTTGTGAGGCAAAAGCCTTAACTTCTAAGCCATGTCTTCAGCCCCACATTCATTTCTTTTAACAAGACATCTCTTTCTGATCTGTCCCCATCATAAACTGAGCAGTAAGCATTTTTGATTTAGAAGCCTCCCATAGAATGGTCTGTTAAATTACCAAAATTTTTGGGTTTTACAGAAACTATGTTAAATCTGTAAAATATCATGAGAAAAACAGATATATCTTGTAATGTTAATATTTAACCCCCTGGATGATATTCATCATAACTTATTTTTCTTCTATTCGATATCTAAACTTGGTAGTTTTCTTCAAATGGAAATGACAATCCGAGTTAAGTCATAGCAACATGAAATTATGATACTTGTAAGCATACTTACTGTCATAATTAGGTACAGATCTCAACCTGATAATTGACGGTTTGAGCTCTGGACACATTTGTGGAGAATTAGTAGTTGAGTCAAGCCCAGAGTGAACCTGCAGGACATTGTCTAGTAGATGGGGAAGGCCCAGCCCATGGTGGGTGGGACTAGTTCACGGACAGGTGCATAAAGTGGAGAGAGCTGTTTGAGAAAATAGGGCAACTAAGGATTGTCCTTCTATCAACTGTTATGTGGCCAATTCCCTAGGTCCTGGTGTTGGTGTGAGCTCACCTGTCAAGCTAGACTAAGAACTGGACTATTACAAGAAAATAAATCCCTTGTTCCCTTAAGCTGTTTGAAGGTGATTTTATCAGCAACATGCACAGTAACTTTGTAACTGCTACACTTACTATATGATTGATAGTTATATAAGAAATTAATTTCAACTATTTTTTTACTTCAAATATTTCTAAAACTGGAGATTGGAAAGAATGTCAGCAGACAACGCTGCGCTGGCTGAAACAGCACTGTGTGGGAACCTAACCCTGACAGGGGTCTCAAAGTACATCAGCAGGAGACCCTCAAGGACTGTTTTCATTAAAGTATCTATTACCTTAATGCTTTAAGAAAGACCACACTAAGTTTAGCTTTCTTCTTCTTCTTCAAGGTTTTAGTTTTAGAAAATATAAGCAGGAGTACATAGGTAAGATTTTTAAAAAATAACCACAAATAATTTTGCAATCATTTCTAACCAAGAAGATAATCAGAGGCATGGCAGTATAACCTAGCGCAAACATCTGATATTAAGTTAATCAAACTGTTGATCAGAGCCTACCTAAATATACTCTTGTTTTTCTAAGAACAATAGTTCTCCTTGTTTATTCTGGACACATTGTGCTAAAGTAAGATACTAGAACATTCTATACTTGTTCTCACATATCACAATACACTTCAGACATAAAGAAATCCAACATATGCATGAATCCTACCTTTTCCTTCACCAAGCGACCCAACAGTTTTTCATTTGGTGTACTGAAAAACAAATGGCAAAAACCCCACTGAAGCATACACTTGAATGTCAAACAGCAGTCAAGAACGTTAGATAACAAAGTCTATTTGAAGTTCTCAAAGAACAAAATTTTGGTCACTGGAGTACAGCTGCTACTGTGAGGCACTATGAGGTCCACAATGCCCAATGGTGAAACCAGCAACCCAAGGCCAAAAACTCCTGAACATAGTTGTCTTGTCAGTGCAGGCTGGCCTCACCATCAAAGGTGTGCTTTCTGGGACTGTCCACTAAAGGCTTGTGATATAAAAGCAGCACATGCAAGCACAGCAAAGGTGTACATAAAGTTGTTTCTGTAGTGAGGGATACCTTCTTTAGAGTCTCATGTTATCTAAGGATAATCTCTAAAATACTTAGGAAATTCTGCCCAAAATTAACTAATCAAAAAATTATAGATTGCCTTAAAAATCAGCTTGCAATGTAGGTTATACTGAAGATCTTATTTTTCTTTATGAAACAAACAAAAACAATGGGTCAAAAAAAAACAAAAAAACAAAAAAAACAAAAAAAACCCAATGGGTCTAGTATGCAATGTTTTCAGAAAAGTCCCACCTCCATCATCTCTTTTCCTTTCAGATATACATTGTGCACTGTGATGACATAACTATGTAAGTAAGAACTTTTGTATAATATGTAAGCTGAGTATAACTTTCAACCTTTATTAACCTATGCAACTGTTTCTAGATGTAAGGTGCCTGAGTTGAGTTTAGATCGCAGAACATCATGCACATCTAACAACTGAGGTGTCAATGATTTAGGCCTAGTCTTGTGTGGGTGAACTGACCTCTTCAGCAGTGACTCTGAAAGCATTGGAGCAGACAACACATAAAACCACAGGCAAAACTCCCTTTGTTCCTTCCTTGTCCTGCAGTGCTGGGAACTGAGTTCAGGGCCTCACATATGCTAGGCAAGGCTCTACACTGAGCTAACCGCCCTCACCCCACTCAGGGTCTCCCTGAGCTGCCCGCCAGCGGCCAGAGCTCCTCTGCAGCTCATGCAGGCTATGAATTTACAATCCTCATACTTCAGCCCCAGAGTTGCGGGGACAACAGGCCTGTGTGCAGGCTTCACTCTCTATGCTCTTTAAAAGTTAATAAATACAATGGAGGTGAATTCTCCAGGGCACCCTACCCCTCATGGAACTCCAGCCTGGAGTCCATGAGTTCCATACATTCTCTCCTCTAATAAACTCTACCCTAATCCTCTAAAAAATAAATAAATAAATACAATGGAGGAAAGTGAAAAATGTATAAAGAAAATTATGAACCATAGGCAAGCTACAGTAAGTACAGTATTTTTAGTTCAGATCACATATTATGTAAAACAATAAAGTACTACACAACAAAATTAAAGAAATCTGTCAGTCAGGTAAAAAGTAATTTTTAATATTCTTTTGTACCCCCGTAATCACCAATTTGAAGGAATCAGAGACAAACCTGAGATCTTCTTCATCCCCCATCTCAATTCCTGCTTCTCTGAGCATAGCCACAGCCTCACAGTACTCCAGCCTCAGGGTTGGCTCCAAAAACTTGAACGGCTCACATGGGAACTGTTTATTTACAGTTTGAATCTCAGTCTGAAACCTGCATGGCCAATGTTTCAGTTAGTGCATCTTCCACAAGAGGTCACTGTGGCAACATACAAAACCAGTCTTTGACTAAGCATGTACCGGACAAGAATTATCAGATTATCAGAGAATTAAATCTAAACAGTTAAAACATTTATCACCATTTTTCAGTCATGTGTTTGTAATCACAGTGATATTACGGGATTACAATTTTTATTTTAGACTCCTATCAGCTAACACTGTCAGATGCATAAAATACCATCTTATGAGACATTCAGAGCTCAAATTGTCCTCCTTCAGAGACACTTCTTACCCTCCAGAAGAGGGAGCTAATGAGTACTTGTCTCAGCCATGCCCAGAGCACACCTTCCTCCCTTTCTTTCTGAACCAGTGCAGCTGCCCTATGCACAGGCCCAGGACAAATATTAACTGCAGCTAACTCAACTTCTACACTGAAGACTGGATATCTCTATGCAATGCAGGCTGCCTCAAATCAGTGATCTTCTGGCTTCAGCATACCAAATGTTTTGTATTACAGGGGTATGCACCATAGCCTAGCTCAGATGATATTTTATTAAGATTAGAAAAGCATGTGATTTGTTTAAGTGATTCACAGTCAGTGAAGACTCAGAGGATACCCAATGATTTAGCTCACCGGTCCCTTAACTGGCAGGTGTGCCCAACAGAAATTTTGTACGTGTTCCAATTCAAGAATTATTCCCAGCCCTTAGGAATATGAGGCACAAAAACAGAGCATTTGGTGCTGGAAACTGGCCACAAGATAAAGCACTTGCTTCAAGTATAGATGAGTGTTGTGGCCTCACAGGGAATGATACCTGTGTGGAGCTCTGGGCTATACTTGCAGGTGGACATGTGTGTGCCCACGCACATGCCACACAACAATGAGAACACTTTAAACACGTAACATACACCAAAAAAACAAAACAAAAACTACAAAGGACCAAGAGCTGAGGCCACTCAGACTAGAGAGAAGCTGTAGCATCCCTACCTCTCATACACCAAACTGATTTGAAATTAAGGTCATCTAGGGATGTAAAAGACTTTTCACCTTTCTTGAAGTCCTTTGAATATTTGTACTAAGGTGTCAGCAATTTCTTCTACAACTTCATGGTAATGATAATTAAAAGCCATTTCAATATCCAAACCGACAAATTCAGTCAGGTGTCTGTGAGTATTGGAGTCTTCAGCTCTGAAAACTGAAGTCAATAAAAGAAAAACACAGTATTTTAAATTTTAGAAAAGTGAGGACTTGAATTCCAATTCTAACTTGGTAGTGCCGAGCAGTGCACTTCCCTGTCACCATGGTGCAGGGACTTCCAACAAGATGCGCCAGCATCTCATCATGGTCAGAAAGTTCTTGACAAACCGCAGGTGAAGCAATAGAGGCTGTGCCATGAAAACCCCAAGGGAGGTACACTGTAGTGCATTCCCCATAGCTCCTGTCCTCTCATGGAAACTCAGGTGGCATAAACAAAGGGCCTCCTTCAGTTCTAGCCACACCTCAGTCAGCACTTAGTCTCTTTGTACTCCTGTATTCCTGATTTTAGTACAATTCCCAGTCACACCTCTGCCACATTATTCCAATCCATCTTGCTCAGTAACTCAGTGGTGACAAGAATGTAAGTTCTGCAACTTAACCTCAGCCTACATCTACAGCTGCTTTTTAGCACTAACCAACCTTATTTCGCTTTCCTAGCAGCTTATGCTGTTCCCTTATCTTTTTTCCTGATTGGAACCTTCTCTGTGTATCTAGGTCCTTAAAGTCCATTTATAGTTGAATTTCCTTTCAGTGACTCTGGCACATTCAATCTTCTGACCCTTACATAGTTAACACCAATCTGCAAACAGTGCAATGTGATCTGGTTGTTCTTTTCTTCTTTGAGACAGGGGGGTCATTCTAGCTTAGGCTACTCCTGCTTCAGTGTTCTGAATGAGCTTGACTATTGAAGTCATCTAATATCCCCTGGACTGCTGTAAGTGGGTGTGGCTTATGCAGTGTCATTCTGCACACTTATATACATACTAATATATAGGACTACTATATACATTTATATAGTCAATAGATGTTCAGCAAATAATCCCTTAGTAAAGTCAAGAAATTAAATTCTCTATTAATAAGAATTTTCAGCTTTATTAAACCATGAAAAATTTACATATAAATAGCTTGCTAGGTTTTTAATAATGAAGTACAGCTGTTTCTTTGCTTATAATTAGAGTCATAAAAATATGCATACAATTATGCTGCTGTACCTGACTTTCAGCAAACAGATCTCAAAAATGATGTTATTTGTTATCTCTAAGAGAATCTTGGCTGTACTGGGCATTAACGCTAGTAGCCAAGGTCCTAGCAGACAGTAGTGGGGAATGAGAACAGCTTGTTAGCAATGTGGACCAGCATCTGTGACCCTCTGACAGTAAGAGGTCACCTACTAAGGACAGAAAAGCACAATGCCTATAAACCTGCAACCACTTGTTCTCACTCCATGGAGGTCACAGAAAGGAAGGCAGAGTGGGAAAATTCTGTTATAACCAGACTTAGGTGCAATAAGTAAATGCAGACCAGTGGGTATATGTTTTCAAAATGAGATATTCTCATTTCAAAACTTTCCTTCACCAAGAATATTTGAATAACACTTGACTGTTTAAAGAACTACATAGTGTATGCATATATTTAAAAATATTTAGTGTCATTTCTATGTCTAAATCACTACAGCATTTTCTTTTTTCTTTGCAGTGCTGGGAACTGAACTCAGGACCTTGCACATACTAAGCAACTGCTCTGCCTCCCAATCACAGGCCCAGCCCTTCAAATTTCACGTTTATATAGTCAGAAAATAAAAGGATCATGGTTTCAAAATGTCTGCACATTACATATGCAAAATGTGTTTTTAATATAACTACTCTATAATTAATAATAATGTAATTGTATAATTAATAATGATAACCAACAATGTCTTACCAGGCCCAATACAGAAAACCTTCTCAAAATCAGCACAAATGCACATCTGCTTGTACAACTGTGGGGACTGAGCCAAGTAGGCGTTATTTTTAAAATATGACACGGTGAACACATTGGCTCCTCCTTCACTGGCAGCTGAAATAGAAACATTGACATTATTACAATCAGCTGCATGTTTATCAATGTTAATTTTTAAGTGAAAATAATCATACATTTGATTTGAGTAGTTCATTTAAAGAAAAAACAATCTGGAAAATCAGTACATGGTCCATTTTCTGTACCAATTTAAAATCTACTACTTTAGAGTTGTAAATTAAAAATATTTTTGATTAGTTTTCTAATTGCTATGAATACAATGCTTGACTTTTTATTTGAAATTGAAAGAAAGGGTGAAATGAGGAAGACAAGACTTCCAGGGAAGGAGGTAATGGGCGAAACTCTCTGTGCAGGGAGACTGCAACAGTATGAATCAAAGCTGCAGCATCAATCCTGAGAGAAACATGCCGTTAAAATGTCCTGTGCTGCTCATGTCAGGGCTTGTGTTGTGTGCTTCCTGCGGCACAGATGACTCCTGAATAAAGAGACCTAGTGCTGTGGATGTGCCAATACAACAAGTGTCATACAACACAGTCACTGAAATAAACAATTTCCTAGAAATAAACCTCAGGGGACTCTGGGATTCTTCACTTCAAGCAAACCACCAAGCAAGCAAGCAACCAACCAACATGAGCAACTTTGGAGAAACAAGGTTTTTTAAAAAATGGTAACAGAAGGAAATATCTTGAATCATACCTGAAATAATTTTAGGAGTTTGGATTTCCACAAAACCTTTGTTAAGTAAAGTTTCTCGGAAGAGATGGCAGATGCCGGACTGGAGACGGAAGATTGCCTGACTGGTTGATGTCTGTAAGACAGTATGGAAAATAATTAAATCAAGTGGTTACCTCCTCCATGACTCCCGAGCTGCTGGGAGCTAAGAGACATTCTTGCTCAGGGCTTAACAGATTTAACGGCAGCAGAAAAGTCAGTATGTCTGCAATATGCAGACACAACCCCAAGCAGGTGACGAAGGAACCCAAGGAACACACATCACACAAAGTCTCACTGGAAATGCTTTGTGGGCAAAGGTTTTAATCTGTTAAGAGTTCCATTAAATAAAAATATTTCCTAACAATTAGTGAAGCACCTTCCTTGTAAATTCTCTTGGTGTTTCTCAGAGGCAACCAACCCACTAAGTGAGATATATGAATGTCCGTGCAGCATATGAATGCTTCTGAGGGAAAGTAAGACTTTACACTGAATAATAAATGAGCAGACACCAGGAGTGCTCATCTTAGTAACCATCAATTATGTATTAGCTGCAGAGAGTCATGCATTTGTATCAATTAAATTAAGAAAGAGAAATAAACGAGAGGCTCAGACACCTCATGATGTTGACCCTCAAGAGCACATCAGCCACAGGCATCAGCCTCTCCCTGTCCATGGCACTTCTGTCCCTTCCCCTTTCTCAGCCTCTTTGCTTACTCTCAGCTTCCATCAGGGCTGAAGGGGCTAGAAAACTCTAGGAATTATCTTTGCTCTGGTCTATCAAAGAAGCTTCTTATCAGCAGGGCCTGCCTCATACATTAAAGGGGAGGGGGAACACATCCACATAAACACCATGGCACAAAGGACCCTCCATTCTGCTCTAGGGACTCTCAGTCTCCACCATCCAGGGCTGAAATTACAGGTAGCCTGCCACACATGCATGGGATCTGGGGAGCCAATCTTTCCCTTTGCTGCAACAACAGGCACTTTAACCACTGAGCCATCTCTCCAGCCCCTAAAGATGCTGATTCCTAAAGAGCTCAATCTAAATAAATTTAGGATTCACGCAATACTTAATTTGTGGTAAGAAGTGATTAACGATCACTCACTAGCCATTTTTACTATCTGTGCACTATGTGCCTGAACCTTGTTAACTACAATGACTACGAGGCAAAGACTTAAACCAAAGGCAGTGAAAAGTAATTTTTGAATACTTAAAACCTTACTTTGCTAAGACAAAAATAAAACCTGTATTGTTGCAGTCCGCCTGCATGGTTGCTGATAAATGACCATCACACAGCTTAAGGGAACAAGGAGTTTACTTTCTTACAACAGTCTGGTTACAGTTCATAGTCCAGCTTGACGGGAGAGCACACACCAACACCAGGGCCGAGGGAACTGGCCACACCATCACTGCATAACGGCTGAGAAATGGACAACCCTTACTTGCCAGACCAGCATGTCTGGCCAAGTATACAGAAGGATGCCAACTCTTTCAACCAGCTCTCTGTGATTTATCCAGGGCCTAATCCCACCCATCATGGGCTGGGTCTTCCCCAGCAGCTAAACAATCTCCTTCAGGTTTGCTCTGGGCTTAACCATCAACTCTCTACAACTGTGCCCAGAGCTCAACCCTCAACAGTCAAGTTGACACCTGTACTTAACTATGACAAGTATCTTGAATTGCAGTTCTAGTATGACTTTTCTTATATCAAAATATTTTATTCTAAATAAGGCTACCGTGTCAGGATGGTTGAGTCATCTAAAACTCAAGTTTCTAAAGTGAGTCTGAAAATTAAAATTCCATTCAAAATTATGTGAAAAATCTGAAATGGAAGGAAAAACAATATTCTGTGTTTACAGAACTCTCTTCCCTGAGGTCCTCTGGGATTTCCCAGGCTCTGCCCACCAGGCCAGAAATGCAGGCCACCGCCATTTCCATCTGGGACCTGGGATCCGAACTCAGGACCTCCTCTGTTTGGGAGACAGAGTCTGAAGTCCTGAGCCATCTCTCTGGCCTCAACCCACATCTTTTATGAGAGAGGAAGGCCACATTCCTGGAGAACTCGAGGTACTGAGGAGAACTCTAACAGATCAAAATTCAACAAACCTCTAAGCACAATGAAACCACTAAAGGTACTCAACTTCTCATGATTCATATTTCCTTTCTGTTGTGCTAGGTTGTGGTTAAAGAAATACCTGCTTTCAATCATCATTGAAACTGTACCATATGGATCCTGTTTTTATGGGCACTGACTTTGTTTCTATGAGTTTATGGGGTTTATATGTATTTACTGACTGCTGTAAGCTGAATGGAAGAGAGGAGCCTCTGAACACCTATCTCCAAACCCAGTATTCACTGAGACCCGAATCTTCATGAATCCAGCAGGATCCCACAGATGCCCAAATCTACACCTTGAAGCTTCCTTATGCAAAGAATCACTTGATACATTGTAAGACTATGTACATAAGGTGTGTGTGCACTATAAGTGAACTTGGCATTTAGATTTGAGTCTCATCCCCAGACACCTTACCATGTGTAGTAAACACTCCAAAACTGAAAAAAATTGAAGTATTTCTGATTGCAAGCATTGAAGAAAAGGGACCCTCCATCTGTAGTAGAAAGATGACAGAAGGTACTCCTGAAATGGTTCCTTTTTATTCCAAATGAGCTACAATGAACACCCAGGTTGAGAGAGCTTCTAGTCAAGTGAAGTAGTCTCAGTGACAGGGACATTCTACAGATGTCTGGCTGCAGTAGTCACACACAGGGATTCTAGCAGTGCTCAGACAAGTCTGAGCCACAACACTTGCACAACTATCCTGATGTATGCGCTTCCCCAGCGTTCAGGCCAGCAGTGTCTCCAGTCTCTGGTATCACCACTGACTACTTCAGACCCTAACCGCTGTGGCCATCTATCAAAGCAGTCCCCATTCTCCATCAGCTGCTCCCACAGACCAGCTGGGCCCACACTTGTCTTCTGTAGCCCAAGATCACTTTCTTCAAACATTGAAATGGCTCAATCTCAGCAACATATCTGTGAAAACGTGTATGTTACTCATGCTTATAGCATGATCATTAAAATAGAAAGTGTGCATCTGATTAATGCCTAGAAATCACATAGCTCCAGTGAGGGAAGAACACTGTGACCATGAACTGTCAGGCAAGCCTAAGTACGCTGGCACAACTGCTGCCGGGCAACCTTAAAAATATTTTAGGAGTATGGATTTTCATTTTCCACTTGGGTAAAAAATTTAGTACTGAGGTAGAAGGTGGTCTTTAGTACAAATTGTCTAACTGCTTTATCAGTGCTTGGGATCTCAGAGAAATGTTTATAAACACGTCTGGGGAGAAATGATACACACCTGGTTCTATCTAGCCAATGGGACTGGCAGACAGCACTGACTGACAAGCTCTCTGCAGCATGTAACAGTTTGCTGACTGATTCGGGTATCTGCCATGGATCTAGGGAGAATTAGCTCATATGCTTGCTTTTATTTAAGGGATGTGGCATTTCAAGAGAAAGAATGAAGGTGTGACCGAAGAAAGGCCATGGAATTTATGGAGGGCTGGGCTGCCCAGAATCCTGACTGCCTATCCTCCTCAGGCCACCATAAACACCAAGGCAACAAAAATGTTGACTTAAGCCATCTTGTTTGTTTCTTACTCATCATGCAGAACAAGACCAGTGATATGGATGAAGTCAATAATTGACACTTCCTGAGGGATAGAATACAGCTAAGGCTCCTTGTCCCATCTAGCACTAACCACATGTGCCAGCACTGCAGAGTCTTCTCCAACTTCTCAAGAAAAACTACCCAGCTTTTAATATGAAAACCTTACCTCCTCTTCTTTCCATAGGCTCACACAGTATGCTCTCCAAAATAACTACTAACTCCTGTTTATTTGTGCTGAGACAGAATCTCATTATTGTAGCTGAGGCTGACCTGTAGTAACTCCCCACTCAGCACAGGATGACTAAGAGCTTTTTGTCTCTCAGCCTCTTGATACTAAGATTACAGGTGTGTACCACCAGGCCTGGCCAACTCCTGGTTTTAAATGATGCACTTGTCTTACCTTACCAAACCAGCTGAGATCAGAGGCCTGTGACATCACACTAAGCAAAACTCTTATTTTTCAATGGTGGCAATGAATTTAAATTAAGAGACCACCACTGACACCAAAACCAAAATTTCTCTGGGCCAAATTCTAACATAAGCCAGTAACACTGTGAGTAAATGGTACAGGCAGATACAGGGCAGTGTCTACTCCTGTGACCAAGATAGAAAAAGCAGAGGTTTCTAGGCAGCTTTGAGATGCTTCTGATGGAGGAGTCATGCTGAACGTGTGGTAAGGGGAATCTCGCAATGGCAGAGGAAACAACAGATCGTGAGTGGCAGGAGACAACTGGAGCAGAGGAGGAAGATGTGGACAAATATCAACACAAAAAGATGACACAGCTTTTACTACAATGCTGAAAATCATTCACTCAGTTTTTCACTTATTACAAAATCAAAAGGGAACCAAAGCTCTTGAGAAACTGCATGAGCCAAAGGGGAACCTACTTCTTCATCATAAATTCTAACCTCCACCTGGCTGCTCTAAGACACATACATTTGAAATGACACAGATGGCTGGATTTCTACTTGCTCACTAAACTTGTCCACTCATGCTTGGAAGTAACCCATCTGTCAGCTTTATAAATCACCTGTCATTTTAAGATATTTTAAGCAGGTCAACATGGTATGCTAAAACACCCCATTCTTGCTGCTTGCTGCAGATCAGTGCACTAGAACATAAGTGCTCCCATTTCAGGTCAGTATGCTATGCACTAGAACACACCTCCCTCTGATCCTGACAGTGTTTTCTAAGGGAAGGGTAGTTAGGAAGGTGGATTGTCTTATACCATTTTACTTACACGTAAACAAATGACAGTAGGCTGCATGGTATTACTGGTCATCTCAATGTTCACATAACCACACCAAAAAATAGAGAAGGCATACCTACCCTAAGGTCAATGACTCTGTTGTCTAATCTTGTATCTTGGTTAACAGTAGCTCTTCCTTCCTGAAAGATAAAGAAACTAACAGCTAACCCGAGAGCAAGGTTGATGAGAAAATAGATTTGATCATATATATACACACACATGCACCACTCTTAGAAGCCATGCTTACTGGGAGCAGATATGTGTATGTTAATACTATACATGAAAATTACAGAATCAAAGTAACTTAATATTAAGAGGCGAGGCCAAAAGTTATGCCAGAAGACAGATGGAGAGAGCAAAGTAGACAGACTACAGGAGAAGCTGATGCTTTTCTTCCTTTCTCCTCCCCAAGTCGTTTGCATCATCTCCTCCTGAGTCCTGGCTTTAACATTAAACCCTGTGTGAAGGAGCAGGTAAAGGCTGATGAAGAGCACTCTCAGAAGTGTGCTCAGAGCTGAGGCTGGAGAGATAGCACAGGGGTTAAGATTCTGCCTCTGCAAGCAGAAGGACTTGAATTCAAATCCCAGATCCCATGTAAAAACACTAGGTAGAAATGTAAGTGTACTTTCAGCTCCGGAAAAAAGGAGGCAGGGCAATCCGAGCTGATTCCTGATGTCACCTTTGAGTCTCCACAGGCAAACAGACACCCCCTCCCCCACCACACACACACAAATAATCTATGAAATTGGAGGGGAAAAAAAAGTATTGTGCTCTAGGAACTGCCAAGGCCCTATGAAGTCAATCTCAACTCTTCTCAAAGTACTTTTCCATTCTTGTTCTTTGTGAATAAGCTAGGGACTTATGGAGACTATAGGAAAGGTGGTGACACATAACAGAATCTAGATGTGAATCAAGCCAGACATTACAAACTCTTGTTGATATTTAACATCATGTCAGTCTTGATGTGGCATTTTTATTTTGGAAAATATAAAATATTTGTCATTTTTACTGTTTAAATAATGTATTACAAGTATGGAATATATTATTAATAAATATTTTAAAATTTGTTTTAAATTCTTATATTACAATTACTGATCAAGACAGCAACAAAACAAAAACTTGGTGATGTGAGGGTTTTTTATATTTTTAAGGGTGGGAGATCCCCCTCCACGTCTTTTGGTACTATGGATAAAAATGCTAGTCCACTTGAGACTTGCTCTTACAGGAGCTGGGGGCATAGCAAAGAGCTAGAGTATTTGTCACACATATGGGAGACCTTGGCTTCAGTTGCTCACACCAGCAGATTTCAGGCTCTTGGTCTCAAGATTCCTTTTACAGCTGGGGATGTGACTGAGTGGTAGAGTGCTTGACTAGCATGCACAAAGCCCTAAAGTGGAATTCAAGAGGCTGGCAAATGGCTCGGTGGGTAGGAGCACTTGCTTTGCAGGCACAAGGATCTCAGGTCACACCCTTAGCATCCACACATAAATAGCCAGACACAGCTGTGTTGTCCCTGCACTGTAACTCCAGCACTGTCAGGTAGAGACAGGTGGATCCTGAATACTTGCTGACTGTTCTGCCTAGCTTAAACAGCAAGCTTTTGGTTTAGTAAGAGACTCCGTCTTTGTGGCCTTAATGTGGAGAGTGACAAAGGAAGACACCCAACATGCTAATGTGGCCTTCACATGCACATGTGAATGTGTATACCAGCACACTAATGTGCATGTATCGCACATATGTGAAATGAAGCACACTTAACACACAGACAGCCAGCATATCACACAGGTAAAGACTCTACCTCTTCTCCTTCTGTCTCTGGACGAATGGCGTCGTCCAGCTGCAGGGGCAAGCGGGGCTCAGCCAGACTGATCACATAGATCTGAAAGTGAGGAACAGAATCAAACATGAGGATGCACACAGAAATTATTTCCTTCACCCAAGAGAAATTGCACAAAGCCAGACTCACAAGTTGGAATCAAGCAACACGATTACTATTTTGCCCATGGAGTAGAGACAATATTGTCGCCTCCTCTACACATTATTGGAAGTCAAATGAGATAATATAACAATTACTTCATAAATGCTAAGGTGTCTAACTCTGTCACACAAAAATGAATATTCGGGAAATTCTTAATCTCAAGATCTCAATTAAGATGAGAGTGCTATAAGGACCAAACCATCAACATGAATTGCTAAAGCTGCTGGGACCACCAGAACCAAATGTGGTCCAGTCAGCCACACCCTCGGGCCTTTCCTCAGTCTTTGTCCAGGCCACTTCATTACCTCCTTTCATCACGCATGTCACATCTACTATTGTTCTCCTGGCCAGGAACTGCCAGACAGGGGGTCTTTTATGATGGTGCTACAATATTCATGTGTGCTCATTTCATATTTGTGATAAAAATCAAGTTGTCTCATAAATGGGCGAAGTTGTAGGGTTCGGTGAGGTAACAGAAACTTAACCTTTGATCCAAAGTTACTTGTAGTCAATGGACATTTTTCACCTTTGCACATAGTAAAATATACCCATGCAATTGCTGGCTGAATAAGTAAACGAATAAGGGAGGGTCACTGCTTTTAAGATTTTAGGGGCAGGCAAGATAGCTCAGCAGGTAAAGGTGCCTGTATACAAACTCAGTGACCTAAGTTCAAGCTCTGATAGAACTGACTTCAAAAAGTCGTCCTCTGGGTGAAGAGATGGCTCAGGGGTTAAGACTGTCTCACAAGCAGAAGGTCCTGAGTGCGGATCTCAGGTCTCATGTAAAAACATTAGGCGGAAAACGGAGGCAGCCTGCACTTCTAGCACTTGTGGATGGAGCCTGGGAAATCCCAGAGCAAAGCAAAAAGAAGGCAGAAGCAATCCAGGATGATTGCCGAAGTCCCTTTGGTATTCTACAGGGACACACAGTGTCCTCTGACATATATACACATAGACACGCAAAATAAATTTTTTTAAAGTTGTCCTCTAACCTTCACATGTACATTATGACATCTCTCGCTCTCTACCTCAAGTAAATAAAATATTTCAAAAATTTAGTTGATAACACTTTTATGTTTTTGAAATGCTTTATAATTATTTTCATCACAGCAAAACTGGTCTTAAGCTTCTCGGACTTCCTATTTATTAATGTTGCATTGCATGCTAGACCGCAAGAATATGAAAACATTTTTTGCTTTTCTTCTGATATACTGGGGCTGACCTAGAGCTTTGTGCATGCTAGGCAAAGTTCTGCCACTAAGCTCTAGCCCCGCTCAGTAAGAATATCAGAAGCACATTTGTTTGTTTTAATCATTAAGGCTTTCTTTAATAGAGTATTGAAAAACATGGTCATTAGAAGATG
This sequence comes from Typhlomys cinereus, assembly GCA_023101885.1. Taxonomy (NCBI): domain Eukaryota; kingdom Metazoa; phylum Chordata; class Mammalia; order Rodentia; family Platacanthomyidae; genus Typhlomys; species Typhlomys cinereus. The sequence continues at coordinate 184,837 of JALPQD010000338.1, forward strand.
TCTTTCTTGGTCAACAAAAATGAATTTCTTTTACTATGCTCAACTAAAGACCAGAGAAATGTCTCATTAAACTCAATAAAGTCACAGGATTTTCGGCATCAGAGCTCTATGATAATCAACTCCTACTAAATACAACCTTGTCTCAAATCACAGTGTGAGCAGAATGAGCACTACTCAAACTCTGTCCCCCTTCAGTCTTCCTGACTATCCTGCATATATTCTAGTGTGCCCTGAAGACTGTTTAACAGAATTTAACAATGTAGGCACTTGAGATATGAGTCAGAGCTGTGATAGCTACAGTACTAAATATGTGTTAAATTATTCGTAGTATTTTTAAGGGTGCTGAGAAGTATTATAGTTTGAAAGTGAGTTACCCCTACAGCTAAATCCTTAGCTGATGCTAATGTTTGAGAAGGTTGTGGCGCTTTAGGAGGTGGAGCCTTGCTTGAGGAATGCTTGTCACAGCAGGGGGAAGGCCTTTCAGTTTGGTGGCCCATTCTTTCTACTTGTTCATTCTTGTTCTCTACCTCCTGAAGGCTGCGGTGACTTGAATGGACCAACTGCAGCTTCTGCCTCCAGCTATGCCTTGTGCTATTGATTCCTGCCTTAATGGATATTATCTCCCTACTGGAACTGCAAGACAAATAAATCTCCCTTTGTCCCCTTAAGTTGCATGAGTACTGTCTCACAGAAGCAGAAAAAACAGTAACCACGACACTGAATATTCTCAGGTTTTATGTCTAAGAAAACAGATGTGGGGCAAGTCTTGCTTTTACAAGGTTCTTGCTGTAATTGTCAGAAACAGGAGTTTCATAGTAGTATTCAGATATGCGTTAGACTTTTCTCCATTAGCTGTGCAGACTGACGAAATGACTGCAGTAGTGTTTCCCAAATACACTGCCCCAGAGTAGTGCAGCCTCTTCTAATAAGAGCTGGAATCTTTCTCCAGCCTCTCAAGCTGAATTTTTCCCAAATGACTTGGCAGGCAGATTAGTCAGTAAAGATAAGCAGCTTTCCTCACTTGCCTCTAGGAGCTGTCTGGGTCATACTAACATGTTTCGTTTGGCTTTCTGGGTAAAGAAAAGTTACCGGAAGAGATGCCTAGATGTTTACCGAGTCCAGTCAATGTTAGTAGAGCAGGACAGCCAGCTGTGACAGGTCCAGCCCACCTTTCCACAGAATCATGACAAATGTCTGTCATTTTAGGTAAATAAATACTGAAATGATGTTACATAATATAAGCTAGTTGACTCAGTAATTAACTTACAAATCTCAATATTTCACATGAATTTATATTGAGAATACATAAATTTGACATGCAAATGTATGCATGCTTCCCACCCTGTTGACTCTTCTTTGTGGTGCCAGAGGCTGAACGCAGGGTGCATGCAATGCTGAGCCTAGCTGGCCCTCACAAAACTGTGCCTTGAAGTTACCTTCTGAACATGTAACTCCACATCTTGCTGTGTACAGCTTCCAATCTTCTGGGTTACTTTTCTCACAACACCTTCTACATCAACGATGCTTTCTTTGTTGATACTGTCAAGAGAAAAGAATTCCTGACTTTAGTCCTCTTATTAAAGGTGACAGAGCTCATCTGGTCTTCAAATAGCAGAACACTAAACTCTTCTTCAGTACAATGGTCACTTGTTCAATGGCTGGCCTATGTAACCTGTTTAAGATAAGCTATCATACAGCACCCTTGTGAGGTTCTTTAAAGAGATGGTTCTTGGGGGAGCCAGCGGGGCGAGCGCATCTTCGTGACGGCCCTGCAGCATTGCACGCGCAGCCACGATGCCCAAGAGGAAGGTTGGCTCCGCGGATGGCGCCAAGGAGGAACCCAAGCGCAGATCAGCGCGATTGTCGGCCAAACCCGCTCCCGCTAAAGTGGAATTGAAGCCAAAAAAGGCCGCGGGAAAGGATAAATCTTCAGACAAAAAAGTACAAGCAAAAGGGAAGCGAGGAGCGAAGGGAAAGCAGGCTGCGATGACCGACCCAGACACTAAAGCGGATCTGCCTTCAGAAAATGGAGAGACCAAAATAGAGGAGAGCACGGCCTCCAATGATATGGATAAGAAAGAAGCCAAGTCTGACTAATCCCGCGCCGTGTCCGCAGTGGTCCCTGTCTCCCTTCTTGTACAATCCAGAAGAATATTTTTATCGACTATTTTGTAAATGCGAGTTTTTTAGTAGTTCTAGAAACATTTTTAAAAAGGAGGGACTCCCACCTCATCCCATTTTTTAAGTGTAAATGGTTTTTTTTAAGAGGTGAAATCATTGGCTGGTTGTTTATTTTTTGGTACAACCAGAAAATAATGGGCACTGAATCGAGGCAGCTGCGACTGTCTTGGTGTCAGTGCAACATTCTGTAGTGGGTTAGTTTTCTATCCTGCAATACAAAGTGTTCTGGGCGGCAGTGGGCGTCTCAGTTGTGCAGTTGTGTCCTAGGTATTTTCATCTGTCTAGTCCCGTGTTTTCTAGTAGAGCTGTTTCCTAAAGAAACCACTCCTTGCCGGCTGCCGGTCAGAACTGCCCTGTGTGACATCTCTCTGGTTGGAGTGCAGTTTTCTTAGTCATGTTGGTGACGTGCTGTGAACAAGCCAACCCCTGAGTAATACGTGTGATGAGGAGGATGAATGGGCGGAGTCGGGACCATCGGCGCTCGATGGAAAATGGTCTTGGAGGTGGAATCCAGACATCCTTGGAATAACTGTTTTGTGAAACACAATGTGTGGCTTTTTAGATTTTTCAGTACATGTGTTAAGAGTTGTGTACGAATTAAAATGTCTGTGGACTGATCCTCAACCAATAAATCTCAATTATAAAAGTGAAAAGAAAAAAAAAAAGAGACGGTTCTTGGATGGAATGGGGTCTTTTAAATTTCTGTCTTTATGTGTTATGGAATGCATTGTGATGATGCAATTCTATTTATGGTTTGGGAATTTTGTTTCTTATACCATGTTATGAAGTCTAGTCCTATTTAAAATTTTTCATTGTAATAATAAAATTAAAAAACAAAGAAATGGTTCTTATCGCCTACAGTTTCTATGCATACCTTGTCATGGATCTGTGATAGACAGCCTACTTGATTGTGTAGTCACAGTTAAAGAATGCCTATGCACAGTGACAAGTGTAAACTATATGCATCTCCTGGACTCTCAGTTACCAAGCATGAATTCTGAACACCAGACACTCAAATTCTGAAATACGAATTTATAAAGTTGCTTAGTAAACAATATTATTTTGTCCTCTAGTATATAACCATGGAAGAAATGGTACTTGGAATGATTATTCCCATTCAAAACAAACTATTTTTATTTCCGCATATACTCTTGTACTAAGAGAACATGACCATACATTTGGTGAAAATGGTAAGACTAAACTTACATGGAAAGCTTTCTTCATTCTGATGAAGAGTTAGGTCTTCAGCATGCTATTAGACATCCCATGCACCCAAGCCCAGACGAATACATATTGTGCCGCTTTATCTCTGTGAGGGCTTCACTTGTTCACTGAAGAACCTGCCCTGCCGACCTTCTATGTCCCTAAGGCAGTGGCTCTCTGGTCTTTTGGTACTGAATTCCAATAGCTTCCTTCCAGGGTTAAACTGGAGCAGAGTGAAGAGACTCTGTCCAGAGGTGACTGGATGGTAAATGCAAGAAAACAGAATTTTCTCTTCTGTTTCCCTCAAAAGCACCAGACGATCCTTCATTCTTTAAGTTTTAGAAGATGCAGTTCTAATATTGCTGCATAACTAAATGCATGCCTGTACTTATCCCTGTTTGTAGAAATGAATGAATACAGAAGAAAAAACAATGAAGGCAACAAAAAGTGATTTGTGAGAAGAGGTTAGACAAAAACTTGATACTTAGAACTTGTAAATGGCTAAGGATTTTTAGGTGCAAGCATGCATGTGCATGTGTGTATAAATACACACACACACACACGTAGAATTTAAAGGACAAGTCTACTTTAGTATGTTTCTAAGAGAAGGTCAAAATTCCACTGACTATAGAAATACTGCTGAACTTGCCTCACTCCCATGCCTTGGTGGTTTTTGAGTCCTGATGGCCCAAACTCACTATGTAGCCTAGACTTACTCACCTGCCTCTATCTCCTGAATGCTGGGATTGCAAGAACCTGCCAGGCCCCAGTTTGATCATGTGGTTCTCACTGACTTGCACTTGATGACACACTGGCACACAGGCTATCAAGGTTTCAGTTTGGCACATGTTATTTAACCACTATCAGAAAGAAAGTACCAAAGTTTTGGTTTCACATTTAGAAAGAACATGTGGCCATGTCCTTGCTGTGAAAAAGGTGGAAAGCAAAGGGAATTCTGGAGCTGTTTCCCTACAGTGAATGAAGTAACAGGTCTTTTCAAGATATAGGTTCTGTAGCACAGCACTCAAGCACATTGTCATGGTTTGAATGTGTTTGAATCCTTAGTTGTTGCTTGGGAAGGTTATGGTACCTTTAGGAGGTAAGAGTCTTTTGGAGGAAGGCATGTGTCATGGTTAGGCACAGGTGTCAACTTAACTGTTGAGTGTTTGAGCTCTGAGCACAGTTGTAGAGAGTTGATGGTTGAGTTAAGCCCAGAGCAAACCTGAAGGAGATTGTCTAGCTGCTGGGGAAGACCCAGCCCATGGTGGGTGGGATTAGGCCCTGGATAAATCACAGAGAGCTGGGAGAGAATTGGCATCCTTCTGTTCACTTGGCCCGACATGCTGGTCTGGCAAGTAAGGGTTGTCCATTTCTCAGCCGTTATGCAGTGATGGTGTAGCCAGTTCCCTCGTCCCTGGTTTTGGTGCGTGCTCTCCCATCAAATTGGACTAAGAACTGTAACCAGAAATCATAAGAGAATAAACCCCTTGTTCCCTTAAGCCGTTTGATGGTCACTTATCAGTAACCATGCAGGCTGACTGCAATAGAGTGTCACAGGGACTGGGCATCAAGGTTTGTTACCCCCACCCTGCTTCTGCTAGGAGCCAACTCTTGCTGTTTTCTCTCTCATTCTCAATGACAGATGCAACTTAAGTCACCTCAGCTTCTGCCAGCTGGCCATGCCTTTTTCTCCCCTCTGGAACAATAAACTGAATAAATTTCCCTTTCTCCCCTTGAGTAGATAGAGTCTGAATGGTGGCCTACAGCAGCAGAAAGAGTAACTGCTACACATACCATCACCCTTTAGCATCTCTTAAGAAATGAATCAGCATAGCCTTGACATGCAGATGTCCTAAGGAAGAGTCACTGCAGATTTCATGGTATCCATTAGAAACTGCCAAACACTAATGCTTTAGTTGTAAATAAAACTGTCTTCATAAACTTATAAATGAATCATCTTTCATACTTTCTATGAAGTATTTGATTTTGTTTTGAGACAGAGTATCACTATGTAGATCATACCGACCTTAAGCTAATGATCCTGTTGCCTCAGTTTCCTGATGCTTGGATCATAGGTATGTGCTACCATGCCTAACTACTTGTCCATCTCCTGTGTGTTATTTACTAAAATATAATACCTGGACACAGTAAGCCAAAACGGTTTTATTATAGAGCTAGTGAATAAGAGTATCAGGCACCAGCACTGGTTCTTTGTATTACTGGAATCTTCTGAGATGCCATCCAAGTGACAGGCCCTGTGTTTTTTCACAAATTAATAACTAGAAATACTCAAATTATTACCTTTCAGGTAATGGAAGAAAAGGAGCAGACATGACGAAGACAGGATGGAGGGAAAAAAGGGCAGATTGGCTGGTTAGGTTTTCTACTTTTTAGTAGGTTATCATGAGCAAATCATACCCCAGAGACCACAGGTGTATAGAAAACAAAACTCAAACACTAGGAGAAGGCTATTGCTTAGAGTAGATGATCTGAAGGTCACTTCTGCAGGTTTCATTTCATTTGTCTAGTTTCTGGTTAGAACTGCCACCCTACTGCACACACATGTGGAGGAAATGAAACTGGAGGAATGTTCACGTCTTTTGCATCTGGGCCCAAGAATGAGGCACTCATCAGGCATATCATTATGGTATGGAGAATTAAGAAGGATCACTTCAGCCGAGTACAGTGTCCCATGCCTATCACCCAGCACTTGAAAGGCGAAGACAGGAGGATTGTTGCAACTTCAAGTCCATCTGGGTTACAAGGTATTCTAGGGTCAGTCTGGGCTATGGAGTGAGATCCTGTACTCTGACCAAATACACACACACAAAAACAAAACAAAACAAAAAGACACTCAAATCAGACTGCCTGCCACCCATATCAGTGAGTGAGGTGTTGTATTTAAATACTGGCCACACTAAGACTTGACCAGGACTTCTTGCATGCTTCGTAAGCATTCTAGTGAGCCTGGACCCCAGCTCCTAAGTTCAGAAACTTACCTTTCTAATTGCAAAGACTATACTTTCTACTATCCAGATTCAAATGTTAATCAACAGCCATCATTTTCTATTTGGTTAGTTCTCAACGCATCTGCCTCACTTGCAGAAAATGAGGACTGTCCTACAGATCTCGAGTTGCCCTCCTGTGGAATCTATCTTTGATGTTGATGAGGCAAAATGCACTTCTGTCCCTGCAGCTTTTCATATCAACACCTTTCACTTAACCCTAATAATAATAAATGTCAACGTGATGGCATAATCACCATCTACACATCAGAAAAATCTCTAAGAGATTAAATACTTAGCTGACCCTGAAGTGCTTACCAAAGTCATTTGCTGTCATAGCTCATAAACTGGTGCTAAGTTTAAATCCCTCAGAATGCATCTTCAGCATACCTGGAAAAAATACATTCTTGGGCTGTGAGATTTCTCTAAAGTTTATGTGAAAGACACTCAAGGAATGGGCCATTTGCTAACAGGTTATCTCTGAATGCTCCAGAAGCACACTGCCTTCCTCTGACATATTCTGACATCCTGCTAATGCTGCCGACCTTAGCAGAAACATGGCAGAATCTCTGTAGAAGTCAGTTTTAGTTAATTTAATCTAAACAAACTTACTCCATAAACTGAGAATTTCGATACCAGACTTTAGACTTAATTTTTAAAGCACGCCTTAACCCAGGTTTTCAATGCTGGACGGACAGGCATGCCCATGACTGTTTCTTTTCTAACAGATACACTATCTGCTCCACAAATGTATAAAACCAGGCTCATGTCCCTTCATACAGTTTGTCATCCTTGTCCACCTAAATCCAGCAGAATGCCTGGACCATAGCAGCAAAATAATGTTTTCCACATCAAGGAGACTTCTGAGTATTTTTTTTTTTTTTTTTTTGCTATTTTCCAGCTCTAATAGATAATGAAGCAAACTGAAATTTAACCTACCAACTAGAGAAATAATTATTTTTAGGTGAAAGATATGGAAAGGAAAGAAAATAAACAAAACCAGACTGTAGCTAGGTGACTCATTATAGAATGAGAAACACACTTGTGACTCACCAGCTATCAATAAATCACTTAACCATGATGACTAATACAAAGAAAAATAAAGTGATACACGTACACAGTACTAAGCAAGACTGACTTTCAGACTCAAGCAGCTCTATGTTGGGACCTGCACAAGCACAAACAATAGCATGTAATTGTTAATTCTAGAAACCACTATCCACACTAACTAGAGCCCTTGTAGAAGTCACTATTGCTTTATTAGTCTTAAGCTTTAAAGACTGGCGCTAACCTTATTATGGTCTATGTAACAGTTGACACAAACAAGTCTCTAGGCTGTCTTAAAAAAGAAATCTAGGGGAGAGGGGCGCAGGGGGGGTTAGGGGGAGGTGGAGGGAGGGATGGGACCAGTGTATCTGTTAAGATTGTATGAGCGGAAAAAAAAAATAATAAAAAAAGTTAAAAAAAAAAAGAAATCTAACTTTATCGGACTCAACAAACCACTCCATAACTTTTAAATAGTACTGGATTTAAAAAACAAAAACAGATTTTCAAAAAGAAGAGGGATAACTTTGAGCCTCAACTCCAGGTGGAGAATTGGGTAGCTGCAGGCAGCAGAGTGGGGCCCAGAAACGGGGGCCTGGACAGGGATCACTTTCCTGCTTCCAGAACCATCTCAGACACACAATTATGAGTCTGCTCCTAAAGTCCTGGGAGTGAGGTGTGTAAACCCTCCCCCCAAATCATCCAGCAAGGCTTGTTAGCCTCTCTTTGAGGCATGTCAGCCCCCTGTAGAAGTCATCCACTCACCTCATTTGTACCCACATTTAGTCACAGGAAAATTGATCTTTCCAACAGACTGATTAAAATGATGTGATTAAGAAATTCAATTAGTGAGTCAACTTTGGAGTAAGAAAGAATATTGATAAATTGGATGATCCCAGGATACATGGATTTCCTACACATTACACTCCAATGTTTCTTATATGGAAAAAAAGGCTGAAAGCTAAAATGAGTAATACAGTTTAGTCAGTGAAGCAAAAGACAAGTACCTCAGATTTAATACCTGAAGTAAATGCTAAGATTGATCTACTTAAGGTATTAAAAGTGACCCATATTTTCCCTTTTAAAAGATTAGGAAACCCCAGCTGGAACTATCTGATTGGGCATTTTTAACACAGGAGTTCTGGCTTTCCCTCATCTGATAGCTGTCAGGGGGAATAGAGTTAACTTTGGGACCTTATGGAATTAATACATAAAACCAGTCTTTCTCCCATTCTGTCAAGCGAGAGTTCACATGTTCCTATGTCCTGCAGCAATTCTCAAAACGGAAAGCCCCAACGAAGAACAGTATTCATACGCTCCCCAGTTGCAAAGACAGCTGCAAGCATTTCATATTCAAAAACTGACCCAAAACAATGAAAATTAAATGGGGATTAAACAAGGCCCTCTCCTCGTTCACATATTCTATGCATGTTATTCCCAAGTCAAACTCTGGCAGAATGGTTAGCTGGCTCACTCGCTCCGCAGCTGGCTTCCCAGAAAGAACCTGCTGCAGAATATTCTTTTCAATCACTCGGGCTTCATAGGCCCTCAAATTTCTAACGTCAGCTAAAATCACAAGGAAGGGTTTCATTGTATTTAAGTAGCAACACTCGCAAGTGGTTTAGATGCTGGCTATGTGAGGCTTTTCATCCTAATGAAAGCCCACTGGCACAGTTAGCAATGGAACTCATTGTTTCCAGCATGTTCCTGTGTAATTATACTTAGACATTAAAGGATAAAAAGGACTCAAGGATTCTGAAGAATTCAGCTGACAATGGGAAAAAAAAAAAACTCGATTTTCAGTGTGAAGTGAAACACACTGCTATGCCTGGCTAAAGGTATGTGTAGGAGAATTATATGCCACAATCCTCATGTTACACTGACATGTGAGTATGGATCAGGACAGCAGAAGCTGCAGGACAGGAGAACTTACAGTGTACGCCGGGGAGACATGAGAGAGTGGACAGGGTTAAGGAAGCAGTGTGAGCAGGTCTAGGAACAAAGCATGAGATGATATGGGGTCAGCAGAAGTATGGTACTAGGAAGAAACAGGAAGATGAGAAGTAACTAGCAGGATGCGGGAGTCTATTAGAAGAGTGGAGCCTGAAAAGCCAGCTTGGTGAAACTGTAGTAAGAGTGGGCCCTGGTTTAAATGGTGAGACTCTGAAGGTCAAAGTTCAAGTTGTAGCCCAAGGATAAATGGTGTGATATCTAACCATAGGACTGCTCAGAGTGGCAGCAAATACTCTTTCCTTGCCTGGAAACCATTCCATCAGTGGTACACAAAGACAGGGTTCCTCTGCACATCTGCTCAAGAGTAAGGGCTTTTCTAAGTTAAGAATATCTCGGGGCTGGAGAGGTGGCTCAGGGGTTAAGCCTCCGCCTTGCAGGTGGAAGGTCCTGAGTTCGGATCCCAGATCCCACGTATAGACGCCGGGCGGAAGCGGGGGCGGCCTGCGCTTCTAGTCCTGGTAGGGCGGAGCCTGTGAATCCCGGGGCAGAGGAAGTGGAGGCGTCCATGGTGGTTCCCGAATTCGCCCGTGGTTCTACACACACACACATACACACACTCGCACACATGTACACATGCACAATTGAATAAATAAATAAAAATTAAAAAAAAAAAAAAAAAAGAATATCTCTTTACTACCAAGTACCACATGTTAGCCCAGTTCATTTGAATCTACACTCACTGTGATGGTAATCTTCATTTGTTCAGAACTGAGATCATCCAGCTTTAGAGGTCATGAACACAGCTATGGATGTAACAGGATTTGGGAGGATGGGGGATGAACTCACACTGTGCATGGTATCATCAAAATAGATCTTGAACCTTAAAAAGTATATATAAAAAATTTCCAGCTTCTCTAAGAAATGATTAGAGAAACCAATTAACTAACTGATCAGGAATGATGATATATTAAGTGACCAAGAGGAGCCTTTAGTGCACAAAGCCAATACCTTCAAAATAAGAACAAAGCGCAAGAGGCATCAAAAGCACGGAGCTCTGTCCAACTAAAGGAGCACCATCCAACCTAAAGTGTGCATTTTGGAAGCAGTCAAAATTAACATCAAAGAGGGAACCAGGGTGAAAGAGAAAGTCATTAAAGACTTCAGATAAAATGAGCATTAAGAAAGAAACTTTTGTCAAGTATGGGTTAAGAAGGGAGGGGACCTCCATCAAGGACTGCGAGTAAGCAATGAGACATCTGGTTAAGTTTACAGACTTTTCGTTCCTGATCATCTACAACTGAGGGGGTGTGATCTCACCAGAAGGGGAGGGCATATAGTCTGGCAGATAAAAAGTAACCATTTTGCAAATGGGTGATTGACCCCTCCCTCACTGTGGTTTCCTACTTTTATTGCATCGACCTTATAACAAGACTCTAGTTCAACAGTTTTTTTTTAAAATTTTTTTATTTATTATTCATTCAATTGTGCGTGTTTGCGTGTGTGAGCGTGTGTGTATGTGTGAGTGCACGCGCGTGTGTGTGTCTGTGTGTGTGTAGAACAACGGACGAATTCAGGAACCACCATGGACGCCTCCACCTCCTCCTTGTTTACTCTGCCCCGGGATTCACAGGCTCCGCCCTACCAGGACCAAAAGCGCAGGCCGCCCCTGCTTCTGCCAGGCGTCTATACGTGGGGTCTAGGATCCGAACTCAGGACCTTCCGCCTGCAAGGCAGAGGCTTAACCCCTGAGCCACCTCTCCAGCCCCTAGTTCAACAGTTTTTTATCTCTGGCCAGGGGGTGACATCCAATACCCATCAGGATGGAGTGAAAGGCATTGCAGGAGCAGCAAAACCGCAAAAGAAAATCAACAAACCATAATCCAGAACTTCAGAGACTCTATATCAACCACCTAGAACTAGGCCAGCCTAATCTCTCCCCATCCTGAAGCTCAGGGAAATTTGCGGAAGAGGGGGGCGGTAAGATTGTAAGAGCACAAGGATGGGAGGAGCAATGATATGCAAGATACGCCACACAAGTTAAGGCTGAAGCAATCAGAATTGGACTTTACATGCCCTGCGCAATGTCCCAACACACTATTGTCCCCACAAAGTGTAGCATTTGCTAAAAGCACCAAGATCCTTGGAGGTAAGGGATTGACAGCCAAAATAGTGTTCCTATGCTTAAGGGGAACACAGGAAAGGGTTCAGGGAAATGCCGCTGGGTCCTTGTATGTTATCGGAGAGGAGGACCCAGAGGACAGTCAGGCATGCACATTAAAGGATTCTCCGGGGATTGGGGGAGGGGAGGCACTGGGGGGTGGAGAGAGAGGGGTGAGGAGAGGGCGAGCAGAGGGGTGGGGGGAGGAGGAGGGAGGGAGGGAACCGGTGTACCTATTAAGTTTGTATGAGCAGAGATAATAAAAAATATTGAAGTCTCAAAAAAAAAAAAAGGGAGGAGAAAGAGAACACATCACTCAGCAAATACTAGCTTAAGAAACAATCAGATTACTTTGTTCAAATCCAAATTACATTTAGCAAAAATGATAAAGAACACAAGGGAGAGACTAAAATGTTTAAAGTCAAATAACTTGAAGATTCAGTTCAGAGACGAACAGAAGACTGCTCCAAAATGCTGTTTACAATTTTGTTTAAAATTGGTGAAAAGGTGGCTGGAGAAATGGCTCAGTAATTAAAGTGCTTGTTGACTATACAAACACAAGGATTGGCGTTTAGATTCCCAGAACCTACATAAAAGTTGGCAGACATTGCAGCTTCCTATAATCCCAATACTTGGAAGGAATCCCAGGGCAAGTTGGCTAGCTATATAGGTCGATTGGCAAGCTCTGGGTTCAACTGAGAGACCCTCTCTCAATAATTAAGGTTGAGAGTGATTGAGGAAGACATACAATGTCAACCTCAGGCCTCTACATGTACATCTATGCACATGAACCTACACACACTGGTATGCCTCCCCACGCATGTGACCATACATACAAAAAAAACTTCAGTGAATAGAATAGAATTCATTTTGTTGCTATAATTGAACAATTAGATATCCTTCATTCTTAAAAAAAATAGGGAGGCTAAGGTTTTCATGGTATGGCAGTAAGTGACTAGAATTAGACCACAGATTATAAAAATCCCCACTTTTCATCTTCTCATTCTTATTTATGACTCAACAATACATTACATCTTACATTCTTATTTTATACAATCACCATTCATCCAACAGTTCTGCCAGGGCATTGACCTTCAGAGATAAATGCAGAAAAACCTAACTTCACAATGGAGCCAATGCACACCCAACCAAATCACAATGTTCAGGCTATGACTACCCAGTAAGGATAATTTTTAGGAAAAGGATTTGAAAGGCAGAAAAAAACCTGAGGCAGGTGAGCCAACTCAGCGGGTAAAGGTGCCTGCCACTAAGCCTGATAACCTGAGGTCAATCCAGGAATCAATATACTAGAAGAGAAATTTGTTCTCTGACTCTCCATATGCATGCCATGCATGTGTATACGCTCATAGACGATAAAAAAATGTAAAAAATTTTCAAAGTGTCAAGTTCACAGAATTACTATTACTCACTATGAATAGTAACTTTCTAAGTAAAAGTTTTTCATTAAAATCAGCATGTTGAATATAAAAACATTACTGCTGACTTTTGGTCAAAAAGGACATGTGTCTTAGATTTTTATCAACAGTCAAGTTCTCTGACTACCTTAGTAGTCACAAATCACATAAGAGCTGCACCTAGATGTTCTCTAGAAAATCATTTATCCAGTAAGCCAAACAAGCACAAGCTCAGCTTGTATCACCCAGTTGTGGCCATGAGAACCTTTACTGAACACATCTGCTTAGTTACTCTACTGAGTTTTTAGCATATCTGTGCAAGTGTTTTATAGTCACAATGGAGGTCCCTGTCCTAAGCCTACTGTGTAAACCTGGCTCTGTTCACTTGGACATAACCAGTTAGACTTTCCAGTTTGTAATAAGTCTAATTTTTAAGGGATTAAAAAACTTACAACTTAACTGTTAAGTTTCAAAAAAATGTGCACTAGTTTCGCGGGTCTACTTCCAAAGACATCACAGATATTGACTGTCCATACAGCACTATAATGCCTCTCAGTGAATATTCTGGGTAATGAGATTTTCAAAACACTTTCTGACTATAAAGTTTTCTTCAGAAACAACACTGAGGAGATGGTACAACTTAATGAATAAAAGGATGTACCATATAAAAACTGTCACTGTCTTTTAAATTTTTCTTTATCTATTCAAAGAAACTGTGTGGGGGGGTGGGGGGTGGAAACAGCAGGTGTACACATGCCATGACATGCATGTAGAGATCAGAGGAAAATTTTAGGAAATCAGTTATTCCCTTCGACAGTATGGGCTCTGGTCACCAGGTTGGTACACAGGCTATCTCCACTAAGCCATCTCCCAGGTCTCGAGTGTCAGTTTTCAGAACCAAAATAATATACAAGGATAAAAACCCATAACAGGACTGGAGAAATGGCTCAAGGGTTACGCCTATGCCTTGAAAGCAGAAGGTCCTGAGTTTGGATCCGGACCCCATATAAAAAGGTAGGAGGAAATGGCAGCAGCCTGTACTTTCAGCCCTGGAAGGCAGAGCCTGGGAAACAAAGAGGAGGTAAAGCAATCCAAGGTGATTCCTAAAGCCACCCCCCCAAACATACACACCCCAAAAAACAGCAATGTGCTTGCTTGAAAGTGACTTTTTTTCTAGTATTTCTTTATTATTATTATTTATTTCAAGTGTGTGTGTGTGTGTGTGTGTGTGTGTGTGTGTGTGTGTGTGTGTAGAACCACAGGCGAATTCAGGAACCATCATGACCACCTCCACCTCCTTGTTTATTCTCCCCCAGGATTCACAGGCTCCGCACTACCTGGACCAGAAACTCAGGCTGCCCCCGCTTCCGTCTGGTATCTATACGTGGGGTCTAGGATCTGAACTCAGGACCTTCCGCCTGCAAAGCAGAGGCTTAATCCCTGAGCCATCTTTCCAGCCTCTTTTCTAGTATTTTTAAGTGTATTGAATGTAATTTAGTGTATGTGCTTGTGGGGTGGTTGACCTTAGAGGAAGCTTATCTCTATGGATCAGAGTCATTTGTGCCCTACATTAGCTATAGATACACACTGACCTAAAAGGTAGGTTTCAAGTGCATTTTACATGGATATTTGCTGCTATGAAAAAACAAACTCAACAACCAGAGACGTGAGCATCCAAGACAGAGGACAGTAGGGCTATTACATCAATAGGATGAAACAATAAAATTCACTAGTGAGTTCATTACTACAGGCATTACTGAAATGATAAAAACTGAATTTGATGAGTACATCTATAAATCAAAACCAGTTGCAAAACATCCCACTGTACACTAAGCTCATCAGGGAGACTAAAGCACAAATTCAAACATTATGTTAAGATGCCTGTGAGCCTCTCTCTAATCCTACATTTCACAATTCCATCTACATTAAGCTATCTTGAAGCATGCATCTGAAGAGAGAATCTAAAAAAAGTTGATAGGAAAAAAATACAGCATTTACTCATATTTCACTTCTTTCTCTTAAAAATATCTCTACCTATGAAGTGCTGCACTACTTAAAATGTAAGACTACCCACTTCCCCACGTCTTTTTTGATCAGTATTATGGGAATGTGATTCTTACTAGACTAAGAAAAACAAATTGTTCAAAACACAACTAACTGGCCAAGTCACTCCTACCAAGTAAAACTTCCATTGCCTTACAAGGTTCAACCACCCTTTTTCCTATCTCTACATCCAGCCTCTCTTGAAAGCTGAACAGAATCCCATGCTTCTGGCAGAAGTCTAAGCCAAGAGCAGTATCTCTGGAGCTAGGGCAAAGCAAATTTTGCCTTTTTCCCTGAACACTTTTGACGTTAAGCTAAAAGCTGTGACATGTTATAACACATTTTACTGATTTACTTCTGTATATAAAATATCCTCCTAAAGTATCATCCTTCCTTTAGGAGGAAATCATTTGCGAAAAGTACATTCTTTCATTTTATACACTTTCATTACTCTGTGGAAAACTTGTTGCGCTACATACAGATCTCAAGTTAAGGTGGGGAATGTGGTGGTTGGGGGGAACTGGTCCAAAGAACAAAGCTGCTGCTTCAGAGCAGTCAGGCCTTTGTCCTTCCACTTGAAAGCCAGGCTGCAGAGGCTGTTGTAAAGAATGCTGCATCAGCGACTCCAAGCCTGTGTTCCATATTTCCTCTTGTGTGCTCTCAATGCACTCAGGCAACACTGAACTGAAAATTTAAATAACTACGTTTTACACAAATGAAGCATTGATGCTAATGTATGAAAATGTTCCAAACCCCTGGGAATCTTGGTTCTCACCATTGTTTATTCTGAGGACAGGATATAATTGCTTACTTACTTGGCAGCAAATTTAACCATCTGCTTGCTTGCGTGATCTCCCACTGCCACCAGCGCCTGGACGTTAAATTGCTGCTGCCGTAGGACCAAAAAGCACTGCTTACCTGAAGAGAAGAGCACAGTGGTTTACTGATCACTGTTCAAGGTTCAGAGAAAGAAATGGTACTCTACTTCAAAATAAGGACAAAGTTTACCACACTTCTATCTGGCTTCCACAGCCAACTGAAAAGCCTTACTCCAAATTCCTATGGTGAGTAACACAATGTATTTAACAGCAGTGTATTTTAAGAACACAGAATCAGTAACTGAAACAAGCATAAATACAGAAAATCGTTCTGTCACACTTGAATGAACGTCAAGTAACACCAGCTAACTTTGAACATTCAGTCAATAGTGACTCTACAGGCAAGCACTGCAGTGAATACCATGGAAGTTTCAATTATAATTGCCAAGAGCTAAGAGCATGTTCTCTCTCTGGGGTGGTCCTTCTAGAGTTCTTTTGCCAAATAAAACTTTAAAGATCTGAGACTGATAGGCTGGTTTCGGCACATCTTCTTTATCAGTCCTGAGCCTCACTTTAAATTCACTTCTGTCTGTACAGTATCATCCTCCTTAGGCTCCAGGCTCAGGTTTCTTCTACATGTTGTGAGTCTCTTGATATCCCTTCCTTTTTCTGAAGAGTTGCCGTCCGTCCGTCCGTCCGTCCATCCATCCATCCATCCATCGTGTATGCATGTGTGTATCAGAGGGCATGAGTGTGCCTGTGCCCATGAAGGTCCGAGGTTGACTTTAGGACTCATCCTGGATTGCTTTACCTCTTTATTGCTTTGCTCTGGGCCCAGGCTCTTCCTTCCAGGGCTAGAAGTAGAGGCCACCGCCATTTTTGCCTGGCATTTTTACACAGGATCCTGGATCCATACTCAGGTCCTTCTTGCAAGGCGGAGGCTTAAACCTTGAACCCTTGCTCCAGCCCCACTCCTTATTCTTAACCTAAAAATATATCACTCACCCTAGCTCAGGCATCATGTTCCTTGGACCAGTCCTCTTCCTCCAAAGCAGATCATTTCAGACTATGATCAAATTCTAGAAAATTACTTCCTCATGAAAATATATGACATTGTTCCAATACCACTTTTCTCATGGTTGGCTTGCAAAATATCAAAAGGTTTTGAGTTTTAAACATTTTTACATTAAGAATTGGCTGTGCACACAAAAAAAGCAAATATGCAAGCACTTATAGTTATGATTTCTACCATACAGCATTTTAAAATGCAAATCAGAGCAGTCAAAAGACACTACAAACAGTGCCAATGCAGGTAAGTCTTACATGACTGACAGGTTTTTTTATGACTTAAAATGAACAAATTTGAAGGGATTTTAAGATAATGGATGATAAAAATTATGCCAGAAAAGCTTGCAGATGGATACTGTTCCACTTTAGAACACCACACTGTGAGGAACAGAAGGCGCTGTACGTACAACAGTAAAGTTCAATCAACTTCAGCAACAGCATTTTAACTGCTGCGGCGGTTTTGACAGAAGCAGCACAGACCTTGCCATACCATGAAGTCATCTAGCACTGGAGTGCAGTGAATCTTTGCCCCTCCTTTCCCCACCCTAACACAAGAACTGAGACGAGAGCTCCTAGGGTTTACAGAGGGAGAGCATAGGAAATTAGCTTTAGGTCAGCACTGCTGCCAATATGCCGGTCAGCACTGAGGGGTATGTTCAGTTAATGGTCTGGTAAGAGAGTAAAGACTTCAAGATCAAAGGCCTGGGACCATATCCTTGCTTCCTACAAAGGGGTCCTGCAGGAAAATTATTACATCCCTTTCTGTTCATCTGTAAACTGGAGAACACAGAAAGGTACTTATAGGATTGTACTTTGCTTTGAATTTTCATTTACAAATTGAGGACTGTTTGCTTATTGTAAAGGCAGACCTGTTAACGCCAATTACTAATTTTCATTATCAGTGGCATTTCTGCTAGCTGCTTGTTTGAGGACTGACCACTATTCTTATTTTGTAGCTGGATGACTATGTACTTAAACCAGATGTTGAGAACACAAAAGGAGGATCTGGTAGACAACTCAGATATGTGTACTTCCAGTTTTTTGTTGTTTTTGTTTTGTGTGTATGTAACAAGTATACTGACTATATAGGGAAAACCACCCACTATGTGGTCAGCAACAGTGACCACTATGTGGCTAGTAACACATGACCATAGAATAGGGAATGCTGTGTGTCAGGCCCTACATGCCTATTTCTTGACAGCTGCTGTCATAGTTTGAAATGTGCCCCCCCAGTCTCATGTGTTTGGCAACGTCATGTCACCTTGAGAGGTGGAGTCTTGCTGGAGGAAGGCAGTCACAAGGGGTGGGCCTTGAGGTGGATTAGTCCCACTCTACCTCCAGATAGTCTGCCTTTGCTGCAAGCAGTCTGCAGCTCTCAGCTTCCAAGATGTCTGCGGTGACTTAGCCTCCTCCACCTTTGGTCAGCCAGCCACGCTGCCTCTGCCATGAGAAACTGCCTCCTCTGGAACCGTAAGCTGAATAAACCTCCCCCTTTCTCCCTTAAGTTGATTGACTTTGAGCGCTCTCTCACAGCAATAGTTAAGAGTAACTGATACAGCTGCACTTGATCCACTTGACCAGTGGCTACTATGCCAGTCAGGCTGGGCTTTCTTTCTTCTCTGCTTATCCTTATCTAAGTAATTACAAGTGTATTAATAAATGAGAAGCTTTTCAAAAACTCTCCATGCAAATAAATTTTTGAGAGATGCCACAAAAGTACCCCAAAGTCTTCAATTTCACTGAAATTTTTTTTTAAGATCATCTTATGAATAATTAGCCACTGAAATTTAAAGAATGTCTGTAGAAATCTAAAGGTAATTAACTATGGACTAATACTTTATAGTGATTTTAAAAAAAAGTTATGTTTTTTGTTTTGTTCTATCTTTATATTTATTTGGGCTTAAAGAATTTATAAGACGAAAGTTTAATATCTTTATCAAAAGGGCTGCTACCATCTAATCTTACCTTTTGCTCTGCTTGTATGAACTCTTGCACGAACCCAAACAACATCATCAGCTTTCTGTACTGTCAAGTCTCTGATTCGGACAAAAACTCGATCTGCAATACAAAGTGAAGCAATATTTAAATTCTGAATTTTCAGAGGTCATATTTATTTTTGACAGCCTAAAAACTTGATGCCACCCTAACAATTCTCTTTAATTACATTTGTTTCTCTGCTCCCCTAAGTATATAATGATTTGCTTTTCTTAAACACAATTCTCCTAACTAGACCCTTTCTGACTTGGGTCTATATCATGGTCTGACAATTTCAATGACTTAAAAGGTCACACAGCCAATTCTCACCTGCACATGCCTAAGTGGACATGACCACAGTATATGAATTAACCACAGGAAGAACTCTGTCAGGTCTGAATGGCGTAATTTCTCATTCCCCAGTGACTAACCTAGAGAAGGACATGCCATTTGAAGTCAACAAAATCATTCTGTGAGACCTCACTTTTTTTTTTTTTGGACAGGGTCTCACTATGTAGCTCAGGGTGGCTTCTAACTCACAGCAAACTGTCTGCCTCAACTCCTTTGAGTGCCGGTATTATAAGCAGAAGCCAGCACACCCAACAAACTCTTTGGGAATTTATAGATTGTGGGGAAAAGCTTTTGAAATTCTTTTCTCTGGTCTGAAGTAGTGGAGGCCTGAAGCTGCAGATACCATCTTTCCTGACAGCATGAATCTGTAGGACAGAATGAGGTCAACACCCTAAAGAAAGCAAAGACAAGAGGTGGAGAGAACTGAGATTGTTCATTCCTATTCCAATCAAGCTTAAGAGTGCTTCATACACTTTCTCATAGTATTATTGGCTATATCCATTCAGAGTTCCTCAAATAGGAATATGGTGGCAAAACAACTGCTATGTAGAGACAGCTTTATGAGACACCATTGTTACCATTGTAAAAGTGTACTAACTAGATTTAGGGGAAAAAAATTGGGTATTAAGTAAAAACCACAACAAACAGATAACATAACACCAAGAGAAAATCCAGAGAAATGTCATGATAGAGTCAAATTATAAATGCATGCTATCTTTTGTCTAAATATATTCATGACTAAGCCTTGAAAGCAAAGATGTAGTCAAAGAGATATCTGATTTAATGGCTTCTTGGCCTTTTGGCTAAGATCAAGTGGAGAGATCTGATTTACATAAGAACACTATGGAGGCCATCCTAAGTCCCTGGTCTCCAGAAATATTTCTTCAAAACACTGCCAACAGAGAGTAAGCCCAGCCAACTTTCAGGTCTGATGTATAAAGAGAGAAGACAGATCTCTAAACTGACAATGTTTATTTATATAGGATGCTGACTTCAATTTATTTTACTAAATATCATTTAATAATTTTCCAGTTATTCCCCTGGAGTTAGACTTTGGTTATGCCTAGTTTATTATAAACCTCAAGATTCTCCTAGAATTATAATGAAAAAGAAAAAAAAAAACCTGTATAATTACACACTTACTAACCTGGTTTTTCTTGTGATTGTATCATAGAAGGTATCCCATATCTCTCTTTAGCATAATCCTAGAAAAAAAGGCTTTTGCAGCATTACTTTTAATTTAAACACAAACATATAAATTGCTTTAATCCAGACCAGTGATATACATTTCCCCTGTGGAGAGAGACCGAAGTACTATGCTTTACCAACTTCCTATCACAGGAATAGTTGTTTAAGCAAAACCATCAATATAGGTAAACTACCTGAGTATCAACGGCTGGCTTTTAGAAATCAGAGATGAACATAAGTTGCCTACAACTTGCCTTTGGTAAAACATCATCAGAGAATGCACAAGCTTCCAGTTTCTAAAAACCACTTCCAGGGGAACAGGTTACCAGAGTTAGTCAGTGGTGATATCAATTTTCACATTATAAATTAGGAAGAGGAAACCTAGGTCCAGATTAAACTTGTTATTAAATAGTTAAGGGACTTTTAATTTTACTTGTAAAACTCTCTCTTATGATCCCTTTCAGTATAAAGTTAAGCTGCATTGCTTTTTATCTGCATCTATGCGATTATCAAGGGTGAGCTGCTAATGGATGTGATTAAACATACAGCAACACCCAAAAATAATGTATTTTTTTTAACAAGATAAAACTTAAGGACTGTATGAATGCTTCTGTCATTCTTCACTATCTGTTGAAAAATCTGTTTCAGCATTGAAAAACACTGGATTTTATGACTATACCAAAAAAAAAAAAAAAAACATATTAAGAGGTTCCCAACCAATTGTTTTTGAATCTTCACAGGTGGTTACCATCTAGTGAAGACATACTGTCCAACATGTTAAAATAAATTAATGAAAATGTGTAAGCCTAAAAAAAAGGGCCTTCCTTTCTAAGTAGTATTCACATTTGGGAATTAAATATTGAGATGACTTCTAACACAGGATTCCTCAGTCAAAAAGTTACAAGCCAGGCAAAGATTAAGGCTTATTACTACAACACACCTAACTAGAGGAATGGCTCTAAGCTTTCATGAAAAGCGTTTCATGATCACCAGGGCATCTTTTCTTTCTGAGAATCTCACTACCTACCTCACTGGGCCATTGAAAGGGAAATGGCATGCTTACAGTTGATGCATGAAAAAGTTATTAAACACACTGGCAGCCCATATGAAAAGGATTCTAACTACTTGACAAAATATTAGGGGCACGAGAACGGAGAGGGTATCAACTGGTAGTGGCTATCAAAAGTTTTCCGGGGACAACAGTGGGCTGTGTTACGTGCAGAACTGGCGAAGCCAGACAGGCTCATGTGCTACCCTCCCGCCGAGACTTCCGATACAGCGGTGCTACGCGCTTACCATCCCCCCCCCCCGGAACACGCTCTTCCTAGGCCAAGGTTCCTAGGCAAAGCATTCCGAGGTCACTTTGACCTCGCGCTTGGGCCGTGCCCGGACGGTCTCCAGCCGGGTCGCGGGCTATTTAGAATCGTAGGCCGCGCGACCTGCAGGGAGAGAGTCGACAGAGACCCCCCCACTAGCTCCCCTCTTGCCCGACTCCCCCCCTCAGCGCGCTCCCAGGCCCGCCCGGGAAAGGAGGAAACCCACTTCCGCCGCGTCCACGATCTCTCGCGGCTTCTCCTGACCCTTGCGGCTGGCGTTGGCGCTTGGCATCGGGACACTGGACTTGGGGAGTGGATACCACCCTCCCTCGCAGACTTCCGTAGGGTAGGCCAAGGTGTTTTCTCCCTCCCGCACAGTCTCTGCCCTCCCGACCCTCAAGTCCGTCGGATCCTAGAACTCGATGTTCAGCGTGGAGCGCTTACGGCTGCGAAAATATCGCGAGAGCTTTCTGGAGATCTCGCGCTCCTTTGCCGGCTCCCTCCTCTTGCTCCGCCCACGAGAACTGGGTGTAATCCCGCGAGATTGATTCTGAAGCATGTCTATAGTCTCAAATGGTGCTCCCTGTCCCATTTTGTGGCCCAGCTGCATACGTTCGCTTTTCCAGCCCTTTCAGTTCTCCAAACTTTAGTCATGGAAGCACCTTTGCAAGCTCAGGCCGGACATCCTGTTTTCACTGCGCAGCAGGGGTGTGCTCTTGGGAAGGAGTCCTCTTGGCCAGCCCTTTGCAGGGATGGAGCGTACCTACCAAAGTTGTGAAACACTGTGGCAGCAACTGCCAAACGCACACCTGATCGGTTGCATCGTAGAAGCAATGCATAATGTGGTTTTTCAACGAGTGAGCCATCCCAAGTTAGTCTAAAACACTGGCATCGATCATTGTAGTGACAAGATGTGGTGCATGCCAGTATTCCTAGAACGATTGCCCCAAGTTCCTGCCAACCAAGGAAACATGAGGAGACCCTGTGTTAAGAAAAAAAAAAAAAAAAAAAAAAAAGAGGGGCCGGAGAGGTGGCTCAGGGGTTAAGCCTCTGCCTTGCAGGCAGAAGGTCCTGAGTTCGGATCCTAGACCCCACGTATAGACGCCTGGCAGAAGCAGGGGCGGCCTGCGGTTCTGGTCCTGGTAGGGCGGAGCCTGTGAATCCTGGGGCAGAGTAAACAAGGAGGAGGTGGAGGCAGTCAGTGGTGGTTTCTGAATTCGCTCGTGGTTCTACACACACATACACACACACACACGCACAATTGAATAAACAATAAAAAAAGAAAAAGAAAAAAAAAAACCAGAAAGTTTTACAAAAACGAAATTCGAAGGCTTGGGTAAGTACTATTTCCCCTCCAAGACTTCCTTTCTACAGTCCTTCAAGTTCGAATTGTCTGTGTCATTTGTTGGCCTGGCACATAGTGGCACAATCCATACTTGAGGTCTAGGTAGCCTCTGTGTAAATGAAGGTCCCTTGCAGTGCCTTCCTTTTTAGGTCTTGGGATACAGGGCTGACATGGCATCTAGTGTATGTAGCTTACCATCTCATTACAGGTAGGATAATAACTATAAATACTTGCTTTGTGTTGAGTATTATATTGAATGCAGACCATAAAATCAGAAGTCATGGTTCTCACTCTTTTTTTCCATTTTCACGTATGTATGTGTAGTAGGCATGCGTGTGTATACACGCTTACATGTGTGGGAGCACATGTGTATGCAGGTCACTTGCACATGTGTGATACTCAAGGTTGGTGTTGGGATTTACCTTAATAGAAATAACTTGATTTCTGTTGGACAGCTAGTGCAGTTAGGAGTGTCCACGCCCAACTCTCCTCCTTGCCTCACTTCTCTAGTAACTCTGGACCACTGATGAGCAATGCTAGACTATAAAAGAGTGTGGCTCCACCCATCGCCTCTCTCTTCTTCCTGCTCTCCAGCCATTTAGTCCTGCTACGGGAGCTTTGCTTGCTCCTCTCCTAGCCATATGTGTGCGGCAGCTCTCTCTGTTCTCTTAAGCTGTCTCTGCTCTATTGCTCTCCACCTTAAGACTATGGCTTCCTTCTTGCCTCCCTTGGACTGCGTATCCAAAGGTTTCTTACCTTCTCTCTCACTTTCAGTAGAGTCCCTGCTTTAACCTCTAACATATTCTGGTTTCGAAATTTGAAAACTCTGGGATGGGAGAACCCCAAAGAAGCAACCCCACTTCAATTCTTTCATCTAGTCCTTTGAGGGTCTCTTTATCGACCCAGAGCTCACTAATATGGGTAGTCTTGCTCACCAGTTTTCTGTAGGGATCCCCTGTCTCCACTTTCTCACACTGGAATTATAAGTGGGTTCCCATATCTATCTTCTTGTACACATACCTGTCCACACACACAGAGTTTGTGCTTTTAAAATCCTGTAAATAGGTCTGGGAAATGCAGCTCAGTTGATAAGGTTCTAACGTACACAAAGCCCTGGTTTCAAGCCCGAGCACTGCACAAATCAGGCATGGTAGCATACAGCTAAGATTCCAGCACTGAGGAGGTAGAGGCAGAAGGATCAAAGAGTTCAAAGTCATAGCAAATTCAAGGTCAGCCTGGGCTACACCGGCCTATATCTCAAAATCAAAAAAATTGTAGATGAGTCTTTTTCTTTTTTTTAGTTTTGGGTGTGTGGGTGTGCTACAATGTGTGTGGAAGTTAGAGGACAGTTTTGGGAGTTGGTTCTCTTCTACCATGTGGGCCCCAGGAGTGGTTCTTACAAATACTCAAGTTTGCAAAGACCTGGTCTAGTTTTTAATACTGGAGGAACTGGACTCGCTTGAGTACATACCCTAATTGTACCTCTTATTATTGTGCAATTTGAGGTACCTTTACAATTTTTCTGTGCCGTCTATCTCCTTGTTTGTGAAATGAGTCTAATCCTAGTCTCTACTTCTTAGGTTGCCATGGTGATGAATGAATCCATCTAAATAGAATTTAAAACCGAGCTTGGTATATACTTTTGATACTCCACTTTTGATACTTAGATATTATTATGGTGGATAATGTATAAATGTTGAATATAAAACTGAGTTTGGAAGAGCAGGTAGCTAAGCTTGTTGAAGTTGTTAACAAGGACCCAAGGAGACCTTGGAGTGAAATTGACTATCCCAGCCTTTATTTTGACTGCTTTTTTTTTTCTTACTTCCTGGTTGATTGTGATGCGGAAAGTGTAGATGGAGCCAAGTTCTTCAGAGTTTATGCAAATATCATACAGGAGCATTGTTAGGTTGCCCCTCTTCCTTGAGGAAAGCCTATTGTCATCAATTTCATATCCTGTTCCCATGGGAAGGCCACCTTTTCCTCCTCTTTGCCTTTCTGCTTTCTGTTTTGTGGGGCTGAAGATCGGGCACTGGGCTCAGTGCATGCCAGACGTACATTCTGCCCCTGAACTACATCTGCAGACCTCCTCTGCCTTGCCTTCTTGATGGATTGTCTTGAAATCCACCTTTTTTTTTTTAAAGCTTCCCATGGAGGCACCAAGACACTTAACCCCCTTGTTTTTCACCCACCTTCTTTCTGAGGCAATTCGGATCATTTCACTGTGTAGCTCATTGCTAGATCCTAACAGCATCTCCACCAGACGAAGTCACATTTCTCAGCCCTGTTTCTGTATATTTGATTGTCTTTGGTATTTTATGTGAGTTGTAAACACACTGGGTAGAAACAACTCAATAAATGACAAATAGTAAAGCGAATAATAAAAAAGTTATAGTCTCATAAAATGAGAATGAGGAGGAACCCCTTTTTCCAAATGGCAAGGAGTTAGAGATCCCAGAATGTCTAAAATGTTGCATGACTGCTACTTCTGAAAACATTCTTCCAGTTCCAGGCTTGTTTTGTAACCCCTGAAATATACAATTCCATTTCTTTGTTATTCTCTCTAGGAAATATGTAACCCTCCCCTGAAATATACTATTCCATTTCTTCTTAATATCTCTAGCATAACCATTCATTTTTCTTCTAGCTATACTGGGGATTTCTTCAGCACTAACTAGGCAAGCCTTTTATCACTGAACTACAGCCTCAGCCCTTCTGTGATCTTTCTCACTGCTTTCTTTTTTCCCCAACACTTAAAATATCTAGCAAGATTTTTCCCGTTGCCTCCTTTTTACTGTTATCCATTTTTCTAACTTAGCTCAAAGACTGGACTTCCTACAGTTGTGGGGTACTGCAGAGTTCAGGGTGAACAGCAATGCATTTGTCTGATTTTGTTTTGTAATTTCATATATAACTGCAGCCACATCCAGAAATTTTTGCAAAGGCCTTAAGAAAAAAATCTTCAGTAAATTAAAATGTAAAATACAAAGCAAGTAAAGCATATATCAGGTTTTTTGATGTGTGTACAGTGTATGTGTGTGTGTTCCTGTACATGTGCTCACATGTGCATTCGAAAGCCAGAAGTTAAAGGTCGGCCTATTTTCTGTTCTGTTGCTGTGATAAAATATTCTGATGCAGGCAACTTGCAGGACAAAGAGTTTATTATTTGGCCTGTGGTTCCAGAGGGGATAGTGCCCATCACGGCAGGGAGTGCATAGTGGCCAGCACGGCAGCTGAAGCTAGTAGCTGGTTCATATTACAGCAGCAATCAAGGCGCAGAGAGGGAAGAGGGGTGGGCAGGAGAAGCTGGGGCCAGGTTATCTAACCCAAGGCCTGTCCCCAGTGACCCACAAGGTTCTACCTCCTTCCCACACAGCGCCCCCTCCTGGGGACCAAGTATTCAAACACAGGTGTCAGTGCTGTGAGGCGGTGGATGGTTTCTTCCTCAGTCTGGCTGTACTTATTTTTTGAAATGATCTCTCACTGAACTTGGAGCTTACTGATTTGGCTAGGCTGCCCGGCCAGCTGCAGGAAATTTTCTGTCTCTTCTCAGTTCAGGGACTGCATGTGTGTGCTGCCATTCCTGGCTTGTTTACATAGTTGCTTGGGATCAGCTTAGGTCCTCAAGTTTACACAGTAAGCACTTTACTGTGCCATCTTCTCAACCCACATCAACAGAATCTTAAAGGTGTCAGTGACCATGTTCCACTAAAAGACTGAAAACCCTAATACAGAAGCATCTTTTTAAGCCTTCTGAGGGGCATAGTTTGAAGACCATGCCTGACTTAGGACGGCTGTAGAAAGCGCTGAAAATGGATCCTGCCTTTCCTAGCCGAGGACTAACTCCAACCGTAGAGGTGGGGCCATCTGTTCCTGCTGGTGCAGGTAATGCTGTATGGACAAACCTCCTGGGTGACAAGGCTAACTAATTGCAGCTAACGAGGCCCAGAACCCAGCCTGGGCTGTGCCTTCTGTCTCTGGGAAATCACTTGTGGAGTAGACCCATAATTAGGATCTCTACCTGAAACACAATTCTCTGGCTGACAAATATCTAAATTACATCCCCAGATGGCGGCCCCTGAGGCCAAGCCCTGAAGGCTGAAGGCTGGGGGAGGGGGGTTGACATTCTTCATTCAGTTGGGATTCATGATGAGAATGATGTCACTCAGAATCTTGGAAGGAGCAGGTGCCTAAGAGGCCCTTTTGACTTTGGCCACAGGGCCTGACAACCTTTGCCCTGAGCTCCAGAATCCATTCCTACAGCACAGATTCAGCAAGGAACAGAGTTGCACATAAACATCTTGGGACCTAAAGCTCCTCTCTCCCTTTTTCCCTCTCTGCTTTCCTCTCTGCCTCCTTCCTTCCGCCTCCTTTATGCCCTCTTCTCTCTTTCTCTCTCTGTCTCTCTCTCTCTCTCTTTCTCTCTCTCTCTCTCCACCCCCATATATGGAGGTCACAGATAAACTTAAGTGTTCCTCATGAATCACATGCCTTGTGTTTGGAGACAGGATCTCTCACTGGCTTGGAAGTCACTAAGTAGCCAGCCAGGCTCTGTCTGTCTCTCCCTTTCCAATGCTGGGAACACAAGCATGCACCTTTGTGCTAAGCTTTTTAAACGAGTGTTCTGGGATTCAAATTCAGGTTCTCATGCTTGCCCAGCACCTTATTGACCCTCCTGGCCCTCTTATCCACAGATGCCTTCCTCCACGTTGTAAAAAGGAGTCAGATCCTTGATTGCATTTGATTTTTAAAGGAAATTATTGATGATGTATAAAGGAAACAATTCAATGGCAGGGAGGGAAATGTAATTTCAAGTAATTTAAGACTTCAATGGCTGGTGAGTATTTTTGGAATTGTTCTTGTTGTGTCTCTCTAGTCAGCATATACTTCATGAATTAAGGAATACATAATACAAGTCTCTTGAAATGCCTTCGGGCAATATTTGTGTGGGTGCATATCCATGTGTGTATTTTGTGTGCACGTATGTCCGTGTGTGTGTGTGTGTGTGTGTGTGTGTGTGTGTGTGTGTGTATCCATGTGTGTACACGGTGTGCACTGTGGACAACTCACAACTCATTGCTTTTCAATTTTGAGCCAGAGGCTTATCAATCACCTTTCTCTGCCACCGAACTTGCTTTATATAAATGTGCTCTGAGGATCCAACCAGGGTCTTCATGCTTGCAAGGCAAGTGCTTCGCTAATTGAGCTAGCACTTCCCTCTTATTAGGGAAATCCTTCTGACCCACGGAAACGATCAATAGAAACTGTGGGTGCACCTGTTCTAGTCATGTTTTGGGAACACGTGAATCCCCAGCCTAGGATGTATGTCTATGGGTATCCGTGTAACAGTAATAAGTTGGGCTGGGGAAGTCCCTGGGACTAGAAGCCACTGTCTGAAGCAGTTTACTGCATGCTGATACCAGTCCACCAGGAAAGGGAGTCTGAAGCTTCCAGATGATTCCCCTCTTCACAAAGCTGTTGTGAAACAGAATACAAATTCTTCCTGAGCATTTCCAGCTTTCCTTCCTCCAGGAAGTTTTCAGTCAATGGGAAACAAAGCGTTATTCAAAGGATTAAAGCACGAGTCACACTATTGTTCGCAGCCTCAGTAAAGTGGCTTTCCTTCCACTGACAAACTCTTCAATTCACAAATCACCTCAAAAACAGGAAATTGGGGGGAAACTCGTGCTTACAATAACAAACAGGGATTCATCCTGTGATATAGAAGTTTATGCAAAGAGTTTGTTTTTAAACTGTGCTGCACTCTGGATGTATTCTAGGAAGATCATTCCTTAAAGGACAAAGCCATATTGAAACCATGCAGTTCCCACCCCACCCCCAGAACTGCAGGCATGAGGGGAAGTAGAAGGGAAGTAGATCTTGGCCACATTTTCATGGCTTCACACCAGTTCAGACCATAGGGGTGACAAGTACATCTCTGAGATACTCACTTCTTGAAGTCCTTGAGTATTTCTCTCCCCTTCCAAGCATCCTGGGTGGTTTTTTAAGAGACAATTGGGTCAGCATCCTTTGTTAGCAGAGCTGGACAGAATGCTGGGAGAGAGGGGATTGAGTCAATGGTAGATAGTGGCCATAGGGAATAACAGAAGGTTTAAAGAGATTGAACAAATAGTAATTTTTAAAAGTTTTCATTTATTAGAGAGAGAGAGAGAGAGAGAGAGAGAGAGAGAATGCATGCCATAGTGCACAGGTTGAGACCAGAGGACAGCTTCCAGAAGCTAGATGTTTCTTGTTTCTTTGTTTATGATACTGGGGATTGAAGCTGGGACTTCAATGAACCTAGTTTATGCAGTGCTGGGGATGGAACTGAGAGCTTTGTGCATGCCAGGAGAGCACTCTGCTAACTAAGCTATAGCTTCAGGCCCCAACTTTTTTTTTTTTTTAAAGGAAACAATTTTATATGAATATAACTTATGAAACTTATGTAGTAAGTGCTACATCCCTGGCCTTATTGTGGAACTAATTAAGAGGGGCGAAGTAGGGGCTGGAGAGGTGGCTCAGGGGTTAAGCCTCTGCCTTGCAGGCGGAAGGTTCTGGGTTCGGACCCTAGACCCCACAAATAAATGCTGGGTGGAAGTGGGGGCGGCCTGCGTTTCTGGTCCTGGTAAGGCGGAGCCTGTGAATTTCGGGGCAGAGTAAACGAGGAGATGGAGGCAGTCCATGGTGGTTCCCAAATTCACCCGTGGTGCTACACACACACACACACACACACACACACACACACACACACACGCACAATTGAATAAATAAATTTAAAAAATTAAAAAAAAAGAGGGGCGAAGTATTAATCCGCTCTCCATCATCACTATCTCACATGCTGAGATAATGTCATATAAAGAGAGGTTTTCTTCTGCTGTATGAGTTTGAAGGCTCCACTCACTATTGCGGGGACCTGAGATGTGTGGTCCATCACTGTGCGAACTCAAGGAGGGAGGCAAAATAGCCTCACCTTGGCTGAGATGTGCAAGAGAGGTCAAAGAAGGGACGAGGGCTTCTCACTGGGCCCCACCTCCTAGTTTTCACCACATTCCACCACTGCTAAGCTGGGGACAAAACCATCAACACTGAGTCTCTGGAAGTCATTTAAGATTCAAACCCTTGAACTGGGAATGCACTGCGGTTGGTAGAATGCTTGTCAAGCATACACAAAATCCTTGGTTCCAGTAAGGCATCCAGTTTGGCATAAACTAGATGTGGTGTCAAATGCCTTTACTCCTACCATTCAGGAGGTGGAGGACAGAGGATCAGAACTTAAATGCCCCTCTTGGCTATGTATCCTAGGTGAGACCAGTCCCAGCTTTGAGAGAAACTGTTACAAACAAATCCAAACTGTGACAGATGCAACTAAAGCTTGGCATGTGTCTTTTCCTTTGTTTAGGACACAGGGCTTTTTGTTTATTATTTGGCTGCAGTGAATTGTGAGGTGCTTGGGCTGCTCATGGAGCTCTGTAAGCTACCACGTCTACTTTCCTTCAAGTGTAACTTTCTAAGGAAAAGTCTTTAAATCTAGCCCCTGTGCCTGCTTAACAACCACAATCATTAATTTACCCAGCCAGTCTGAAAGTTACTAACTTTGAGAAAGATTATTCTCAAAGTAATTGGGAGGTAACTCCTCAGTTTTTCTCTCCTACCCAGCCAACTCCCCCGAAGTTCAGACCCATAAACGGAGCCATGTAGAGAACTCCTGTAAAGAAATCTAGAAATCCAGCAGGCACCTTAGTCTTGATGTCTCCCAAACCCAAATTCTGAACCTTCTCCTCCATCCATTCTTCCCTCTAAGTACACTATAAGTTAAGGACAAAACACCATGACTCTGAATTTATTTTACTTTTGTATTTTAAGACAGGGTTTCCTAAAGTTTCGTCTGGCCTTGAATCTATAGCTGAGGCTGGCCTTGAGCTTCTGATTCTCCAGATTCTACTTTCCCAAGTTCTGGAGTTACGGATATGCTCCATCATGCCTAGTTTATGCCGTGCTGGGGATGGAACTGAGAGCTTTGTGCATGCTAGGAGAGCACTCTGCCAACTAAGGTATAGCTCCAAGCCCCAACTTTTTTTTTTTTAAAGGAAATAACTTTATATGCATACAACTTATGAAACTTACATTATTTTTCTGTTTACTACCCTGTTATTTAGGTTTCTAGCACAGCCTTTGCCTAAGTGACCTTGCTCATCTGTGATGATGTCACCCATTCTGGTTCATTCTAGTCCGTTGTAGTTCCAAAACTGCAAAATTCTTTTCACATGGTAGGAAAAACTGTCTCTGAAAAGTTTTGATTTGTAGTAAAATTTTATAGGTACAAGACTTATCTTTTTACTTACTGTACAACAATAATATATCTTATTATGACATTTTATACAAGTATATAGCAAGCTTTGATCTTATTCCTGCTCCCTCCTCCAAATTTTAAGGGAAACAGCTAATGCCAGGGAAGTGCTGCCTTAGCTTAGTCCATGACATTTACCACAATGACAGGGAGCAAGGACTGGAGGAAAAAAAAGATGACTCATCAAAATGGCTGGCCATGACTCAACAAAAAGCCAACCTATGACTTAGCAAAACTCTCAGAGATGGCTCAGCGGAATTCATTAGCAAAGAAAAGGCAAGATCTTTGTAGCTAAAGTATGTAGCTCTGTCTTCCTATAGCAAAAATGCAGAGTTGGTTCTGGTCCGCTGGAACAGTCTGGAAAGAGGAGTGTTGCTGGCCCCTTAAAATCCAGCATTCAGATCTATGGGGGAACATTGGAATAGCCAGCTGAGGTGACTCAGTGTCCGGAAGATTCCCTCCCACAAATGCTAAGTTTAGGGCCAGTGAACTGTATGATTCCTGGAGGAAACAAACTGTCTCCTGAGAACAGCCGCTGAAATGAAATCCCATAAGTCAGGAAAACAGCTCTACAATCACAGCAACAGGTGGCTGGTTTCAAAATAAACGTCGAGGTCTGCCTCCTCAGCACCTGCTCCAGAGCCACAGATGACTCAGTTACTCTGTCTGGGTCCACATGAGGTCCGCCTGCCACCCTGGAAGGGAGATGGACTGCCTCGGTTAGCAGAGCTCCGTCAGGGAGCCTTGAGTGACTGTTCTCCGGGGCAGTTACCCTTGTGTTCACTGACACACAGGGAGAGGAAATGAGAGAATTTGGGAGCCAAAAGGAACGGAGTGATTAACTCATGGAGTCATTTAGTAGCTCAGCAAGACTAAGTCTAGAATAGGTACGATCTTTCATGGACATAGGACCCATTTTATTGTGGGAAAAAATTCAAACTCACAGGAGAGTTGAATGTACTTATTCCCAGTTGTACACAATCCCAATTCTTGGATTCTACTGTCAACATTTTATTAGATTCATTTATCCATGTTCCTATCTACACTTTCCTCCTATTTCATCCCACTGTGTTATTTGAATGCCTTACAGAGTGAACTGGGGACATTTGTACTACTTTTCTTGAAGCATAACTTTGTTTTTTAAATCCCATTTTTCACTCAATATCTCAGCTTAATACACATTATAGAATCAGAAAAAGTTATAAAAGAAACCACAGGGATTAAAGAGATGATTCAGGGATTAAGACTTTGCCTCACAAGCAGAAGCGCCAGGGATCCAGGTCCCATGTAAAAATACCAGGTGGAAAAGGCTTCAGCCTATACTTTTGGCCCTGGTGGGAGATTCCTGAAATCACCCTTGGTCCTCCTTAGGGACATTACAGTGCCCTCTGATACACATACACACACACACACTAAATAATAAATAAATAAAATTAAAAAATAAATGATGAATCGATTTACGCAAAAAAAAAAAAAAAGAACAAACTGGCTGTGATTAAACATAAGATGGCATCAGTAATCTTAAAAAGGACTTACAGGGGCTGGAGAGGTGGCTCAGGGGTTAAGCCTCTGCCTTGCAGGCAGAAGGTCCTGAGTTCGGATCCTAGACCCCACGTATAGAAGCTGGGAAGAAGCAGGGACGGCCTGCATTTCTAGTCCTGGTAGGACGGAGCCTGACCAGGGCAGAATAAACAAGGAGGAGGTAGAGGCGGTCCATGGTGGTTCCCGAATTTGTCTTGTGGTTCTACACACACATACACACACGCACGCTCACAAACGCATACACGCACAATTGAATAAATAATAAATTTTTTTAAAAAAGGACTTAGATTTCTAAAGTCTTGTTATGTGACACTTCTTTCTGGGGAGCTGCCGTGCAAATATCTGCTCACTCCACATCAGGACAGAGTGACAGATCAAAGTTCAACTTGGTGAATCAAGGGGTTTCTTAGTATTACTTACAGGAGTGTGGGTGAGGGTCTTTTATAGGAACAGGGGCATCCTCAAAGGTAGTCCCATCACTGAAAAGCCCATCCCAGCCTGAATGAGACTCACTGAAGCTCCTAAGCTAGGACACTGAAGCTCTCTGCATTGCTGCTGCCATATTGGCTCCTGGGAGGGTCTGCTCTACACTGCCAGGTGAGCTGCTTTTTTTTTACTTTGGGGTGGACCTTGGCTTTGAGTGTTGTTAGTTTCAGGAGCTTTCTAAGATTGAATCAGCTGTTTAGTTTTTGCATCAAGACTTTCCAGCATAGTGTTCTTTGGAATCTTCCTTTCCTTTAGTTAGACCAGGGGCAAAGTCCAAGATGGCATCAGGTTGTGCTTGGAGGAAAAAATGCATGCAATAGGGCCTGCCTCCAAGGTGGGGAAAAAGAAGAGAGAGAATGAACACAGGTGCATGCATCCTGTGGTGCGCGGTGGTCAGAGGACTTTGAGAAGTCAGTTGTAATTCTCCCCCTCCACCCTGTGGACTTCCAGGGAACCAGACACAGTTTGCAGGTGTGCAAGTAGATGCCTTGCCCACTGAACTGCCTCACCAGTCTGCACCGAGAGTTCTTAACTAGAACAAATTTCGAAGATGGCAGAGAGCCTCGCAATAGACCTTACTGCTGGTACCGTTTGCTCCACCTTCCTGGAATTCTCATCTTCCTGCTCACCTGTTAGAACCTTGCTTTTCCAAGGATGAGTTATTTGCAGGAGCACACAGAGTCCTCAGGTTCCGTGTTCCTGTTGTAAAGATGAAGGTTAAAACAAAACAAAACAAAACTGAAACACCTCTGCTTTTCCCATGCATTTTCTAAACCCACAACAATGTTAACAAAACAATGGTTTTCATCATGATATCTGCTCACATATATCTCATTGTACTTCATTCTTTTCTTCCATCATCCTACCCAGTGACCCTTCAGCTGGTTCTTTTTTGTCCCCACAGATAGTCCCCCCTCTTGGCTTTCCTGTCTTACATGACTCATCATTTTCTCTGTTTCCTGCCTACCTTAAAATCTCTTCTTCCCTCCCGCCTACCTTAAAATCTCTTCTTCCCTCCCATAGTCCCTTTCTAGTTTTGTAGTGTGTGTGTGTGTGTGTGTGTGTGTGTGTGTGTGTGTGTGCATCTGTCTGTATCTGACCTGGCTCCTCTCCAACTGTGTGAATGGTGCAGCGGGAAACATGGGTACATGGGGCTCTCTGGTATGTTGACTTTGAGTCCTTTGGGTACCTACTTCAGAATAGTGGAACTGGGTTGCATAGTAGCTCTATTTTCAGTTTTGAAATAGCAGTTTCCACCATGGCTACACAAGTTTCTATTCCTGCCAGCAGTAGGCAAGGGTAAACCAGAATTTGAAACTTTTTCATCTGAATGCCACATGCTTCATTTTAACATCTTCTACTTCATTGGTCTGGCATGTTTATCACTTCTGCTATTGCTGTTCTCATGTGTGGCCAATATTTCTTTGTAAGGGATGAATGTAAGTCGTTTCACCCATATCATCTAATTCTATCCTTCACCTCCTTCCTTCTGCCAAAATCTTCCTTGTTCCCAACCGGTCTTCCTTCTACTTTGTTGTGGCCCACTGAGTTTAATAAGGATTGCCCACATCAGTGTGTGCCTGGACACTTGCTGGAGCATAGGCAGCATACGGATGGGCACACCACCGAAGAAAGTGGCTCTTTTGTCATAGCCAACATTGATCCTCAGTAGTTCTTCAGGGAGGGGAGCGGACCTCACTTGGTCTTCTTCCTTTGCCCAGACATATTCAGGTAGACACAGCTGCAGTAAGTACATGGGTGCAGGTAGACCCAGCTGCAGTGAGTTCAGGCGTGGCATCCTGCCACAAGATACCACTTGGTGGCTGTCCTCACACCCTCTGGCTCCTACATTCTTTCTGCTCCCACTTTCATGACATGAGCCTTGGGCTATGTGTGTGTGTGTGTGTGTGTGTGTGTGTGTGTAGGGCCAAGCACTCCACTATAGCTTATTCTCTTCACCTTGGTCAGTTAAGGTTTATTCCAGTAACTGGATTGGATTCGTGAGACATACTTGGGGTGTGTCTTTAGGATAGTTCCAGAAAGTTTAACTTAGGAAGGAAGACCCACCTTGAATGTGGGCAGCATCCTCCCATGGTCTAGAAATCCAGACGGATAGCAAGCTGAGCACAGCAGCCCCTTTTCTTTGCGTCTTGGTCAGCACTGTAGGCCAAGCTGGTCCTGTTGCCAGGCCTTCCTTGTGGTGATACGCTGCTCCTTTGAACTGTGGCACATCAGGAATTTTGTCACAGCAATGAGAAAAATAACCAGTAAGTTGATGTCGAGTGTCAAGTAACTCCACGTTTCTCTCCCTCCCCGCTACAGTCTTGCTTTGTGGTTCACACTGATTCTTGGTGGTTCAGGCTGGTTCTTGTTGTGTGGTTCAGGCTTTGAACTCTGGATCCTCTTGTGTCATCTCCTTATTTCTAGTTACAAGCCTGTGCCACAACACCCAGGTTTTCAAATTTTATATCCACAAAACTATACATATGAACTTCTGAAAGTAGATCTTTAGACTCCTGCATCAGTGTCTCTTGAGAGTCCTCTTTAGTGTGCAGATTTCTATAACTTCTACTCTCAGAAATTCAGATTCAGTAGGTTCATTGTGAGGGTCCTGGAGGTTGTGGCCTTAGACAGGGCCTTTGGTGATTCTGATGCAGGTAGAGAAGGGGCCACATGTGGAGAAGTTTATTTGCAGAGTTCTGATTTGCCAGCCCCCATCTCTCTTTCCCCTCTTTCTCTAGAAAATCTCATGTAGCTCAGGCTGGTCTCAGATTCCATGTAAAACTAAAGATGGTCTTGAACTTTCAATCTTCCCGTCTCTACCTTCCAAGTGCTGGCACTGTAGGCATGCACCATTATTCCCGGGTTTATATCATGCTGGGAATTGAGCCCAGGGCATTATAAATGCCAAGGAAGCAACGAGGTGAGCTCCATTCCCAACCCTGAGGAAAGTGACTGTTTCTCATTGGATCTCAGATAAAGGTGTGGTGACAAGGTGCCTGTCACCATGGAGTGTGACATCACACCGTCATCTCACCACATCACGGTTTGCTGCTCACCACTTCTGCTGTTGCTGCTAACCTTGAGTTTCCCTTTGTCACTTCCTCCTGGCCACCACCAACTGCCACCACTCCTTTGCTCCTCACTCTCCAAGCCTGTGCCAGACCAGTGCTAAGTACAGGAGGACCAGGTCATTTAAGAACAGAGCGCTGCCATTCTATGTTCACAGTCCTGTGCCTCAGAGCAAAGGAACATCTCTCTCTGACCCCGATTCTAAAGGTCTGCAAAGCTGGTTGGACAGTTGGGCCTGTGGCTTGAAGTTCCTCCCACCTTTAATTTTACAAGTGAAAGCGAAGTTGAGTAACAGATCTCTTGCCCAAGCAGCAAGGGCTGCCGCAAAACAGAGCAGGGACTAATGACCTGTGACTGGTCCCTCCTCTGGATCGAGTGTATCTGCACAGGGAATGTTGGCTGTAGTCATTTCCACTGTGTGTGTGTGTGTGTGTGTGTGTGTGTGTGTGTGTGTGTGCATGTGTGCTCACATGCGTGTATATGTGCATGTGGAGGCCAGAGGCCAGTGGTGGTGCCTTCCTGCATTGTGTTCCACTTTGTTTTTTTGAAATAGGTTCTCTTACTGAACCTGGAGCTTGCTGATTCATCTGGCCTGGCTGATCATTGAGCTCCCGAGATCTTCCTGTCTCTACCTCTCAGCACTGGGATTACAGACTTTCACCACTCTCTGTGCCCTGCTTTTTTGCATGGGTTCTGGGGAATTGAACTCAGGTCTTCATGCTTGGACAGCAAACACTGACTGAGCCATCTCCATAGCTCAGGGTGTATGCGCAGGAATTTACTGTTGGGTTCCAGGACAGTGCTGAGAGTGACCAGGTCTGAAGAGTTGTTTCATGAGGTCAGTTTCTCTCAGACACCCACAGCCTTACCATTTATGGTTTAATCTAAACTTCCCTATTGCAGTGGTTTCCTAAATCTGAACAAGCTTCGGATTTCCTCCAAAGAACCCTTTAAAACAAATGTCTGAACTGGATGTGGTGGCCACTATAATCCCACCACTTGGAAGGCAGAAACGGAAGGACGAAGAGTTCAAGGCCAGCCTTGGCTACTTAGGAATTTGAAGCTGGCCTGGACTACTCAAGACCCTGTCTCTAAATAAATTAATTAATTAAAAAAATGAAAATAAACTACAAGGATTGGAGATGTAGCTCAGCTGGCAAAGGGCTTGCCTAGTACATGAGGGACCTCAGGGTCAGTTCCCAGCATGGCATGAGCCAGGTGTAATGGTGCATGCTAGCAATCTCGAAATTTGCAGATAAAGGCCAGAGGACCAGAAGTTGGAGGGCACCCTCAGCTACATAGTGAGTTCCAAGATAGGCTTCATGAGGAAAACAAGAACAACCCCCCCAAAACCAGAAACAAAAACTAACCCATCACCCTACCTTCCTGCAGCCAGATTCCTCACTCTCCTCTGCAGAGTTTTGAGTGTCTGGGTTGGCGAGAGGCCCCAGAATATGCGTTTCGGATGAATAGCTGGATGACTTCGTGGTGCTCCTCAGGGGCCTGGATCGAGAGTCTCCGCTCAAAGGGAAACAAAATGGTAGCAGTTGAGACCACCTGGCAGGTCAGCTGCCTGTCGGTGTTACCCGCTGACACTGGTTCTCAGCTCTGCCTTGCAATAGAACCACCTTCAAAGCTTTATAAACACATGGTCTTGGTTGGTAAGCCCAGACCCTACCCTAAGTCCCGTTTAAATCCGCAGCCACGGGATGGGCCTGGATTTTTTTAACGTATTTTTTTAGTGTTACCTACATGAATATAGTGAATTTATGATATTTTCACTTTTAATTCTCAATCCTATCCCCCTTCCTTTTCCCATTATAACCCTTCAGACTCCCCTGCCAGACTCCCTCCTATTTTCAAGTCTTTGCACTGTGTCCCCACTGTGCTTCATCTAGTTTGTCTTTGATGACATATGCCTGACATGATTCATACTCCTTCATACTCTAGCAAATATCATAGATCAGTGGGTATACCATTGAGGAAAGCATCTTGCTATTTTTCCTTATCAACATTAGTCCTCACCAGTCTAACAGGGAGGCATGGAGTTTCTTGGAATCTTTCCCCTTTCATGGTGAGATGTTTTTAGGACATTTCCTGTGCAGTTCTTGTGAAAGTATACATACCTGCCATAAAATCATGATACCAGAGCCTTGCCATACCCAGGAAATAATGTCTGGGCCACCACTGTCCCACTTCAGGCTCTTACAATCCACCGCTCCCTCTTCTGCAATGTTCCCTGAGCCTTGGGGTAGGTGTAGGTGTGTCTTAGATTTCCTGTTTAGGACCAAGCAGTCGGTGGTCACTTATTTTCTGCACTTTGGGCCCTGGGTATTTTTTATAACATTCCCCAAATAATGCTTCCAGGCATCTAGGACTGAGAGCCACAGGCACACAGCAAGTCCTGGTTCTGTTCAGTATGAGCACATGATTCTCATTTGACAAATGGGTGCTGACTACTTACCATATGTCCCAGAAAATGATGAAGTGTGTATATAAGAAATGGTCCCTGACCTTTGGCAGAGACAGATCACATGCTGGACTATTTAAAATGAAAGCCGGTGTGTGGTGAGTGCCAATTAGAGGACTAGACCATTACTGAAAGCAGAGGACTCAACCATCCAAGGCAAATCACTGTGGCACTCGGTCCCCAGATTGTTTGTGATAAGTTATGTCTGCCTCCACTGTGCGTGAAGCATGTCCCTTCAGCGGGAAAATTGCCCATTTATTGGTTCACTGAGGACGTTCCAACTGATTCACCATGGTGGACATGAGTGAACCATGGGGCTGATGGGACATTAAATCAATAGCTAGTCAGCTGGTGACCACGCCTCAGCTAAGGATGCTGTTACTGCTCTGTATCTGAGGTCCTGCACTTGGCAGAGATGAGCCTCTTCAGGGAAGAAATAAGAATCAGAAAATACCTTAATCTCAGATTGTTAGTAAACATGCCTTAAATACGTAAATTTAAAAAAATCCCTTGGGAATTAAAAGAGAAAAATTTTATAAAAAATCAAGCCCCAAGTTATTTTTTAAAAAATGATAATCAGTCACTCACTTGATGGCATTCATTGCAATAATTGTATACATGCCTATACCATCTAAAAATTTTTTTTTGCTTGCATCTATTACGATAGGGAATAACTGAATGGACCAACAACAGCTGGCTCACAGGAACCAGACTCATTGGTGTTGCATGTGTATTGAAAGCTGGATTCCTTGTTGCTTACACATAAAGAACAGTTTTTAATTCATTATGTTATTTAATTGGGTTCTACTTTTGTTTTGTTTTGTTTTTAAGATTTTGTTTTCATCCTGTGGAGCTTTCTCCAAGATTGAGTGCCCCTGTGACAACAAAGGAAATTTGTTTTTAAGAAAAGGAAATAAATACTTTTTGAAATTGTGACGTCTGTTTCCAGCCAGCTATTGCAAGAGGAAACTGGGACGTGGAAAGGTTGCTTTTAAAGGACCCTGTGAAGTTAGTAGAGGGGAAGGACAGATGCCTGCTTGAAGCACAACATCACACAAGTCCTTTAGAGAGGAATGCAGCTTAAAGGAGGCGTTAAAACCCAAAAAGGGAGAGGTCAAGGTTCACAGAGCCCAAGAAAGGCCGAGCAGAGAGCTCTGGGGCACTGCCAATTTAAAAAGGCCAGCTGTTCCCAGTCAAATGCAGGCTTGAGATGAGGGGCGGTGGGATCGATGGGAAAACCAGGCCCGCCCTTCCCCGCTTTCCTACTGATGCGGTTTCAGGATCAGTAGTTTCACAATCCCATTTGAGGAAGCAAAATGAAAGTATATCTGAAGTAATTTTTTAAAAAAAATTTTTTATTATTTATTCAATTGTGCGTGTGTGTGCGTGTGTGTGTGTGTGTGTGTGTGTGTGTGTGTGTGTGTAGAACCACGGGCGAATTCGGGAACCTCCATGGACCGCCTCCACCTCCTTCTCGTTTACTCTGCCCGGGGATTCACAGGCTCCGCCCTACCAGGACCAGAAACGCAGGCCGCCCCCGCTTCCGCTCGGCTTCTATACGTGGGGTCTAGGATCCGAACTCAGGACCTTCTGCCTGCAAGGCAGAGGCTTAACCCCTGAGCCACCTCTCCAGTCCCTGAAATGATCTTTTTACAAATAAGATCCGATTTGAAGACTTACATGTTGACTGGATGGTCACTGGTATTTAATTAAAAAAAAAAAAAAAGGTTAGCCTTATTAGTAATTGAAAAACAAAAATTAGGGGGCTGGAATCCTATCCTGTCT
The DNA here is from genome assembly GCA_023101885.1 of Typhlomys cinereus. Lineage (NCBI taxonomy): Eukaryota > Metazoa > Chordata > Mammalia > Rodentia > Platacanthomyidae > Typhlomys > Typhlomys cinereus. The sequence goes on from JALPQD010000338.1 coordinate 225,601, forward strand.
CAAAAGAACAAGGTGGGTAGTGCCTGAGGTTGACTGTTGCCTCCATATGAACATGTATGCATGTATCACACACAATCATGTACCTCCACATGCACATACATGCGTATATATACAAGTACATGCCTTCACATGTGCATGTGTGTATACACACACACTTGTGCCTCCACATACACATGCATACATGTATACAGACATAATCATGTGACTCCACATACACATTCATGGGTGTACACACATCTACGTGCCTCCATGTACACATATATGTATGTCTATATACATAACCACGTGTATGCACATGCGTGGGTCTATATATATACACACACAGTCTTGTCTTTCACATGCACATGCATGGATATACACAAGTACTACGTGCCTCCATATGCACATACACATGCATGTGTACACATATGCACATGAAACCATGTTGTCCAGTGGCCTGGGAAAAATTTCTTCCTGAGTGCTTTAGGAAAGTTCATCATTTCTACTTGAGGCCAAGCTTTTCTCTCCTCCACTTCCTCCTCTTCTAGTTCTGCCAGAAGGTTCACTTGCCGCTTGAGCCCTCAGCTGACCTCATGGAACCTCCTGCCTCCCTGCCTTTTCTCACGTTTACCCATTATTCGGATGCCTGTCATCTATCTCTGACGTTTCTCCTCTTCAAGATTCAGTTTCTAAATTTATTTATAATTACAGTGTAATTTTTATTGTTGTTCTGTGCTCCACCCACACATATTGTCCCGACCCCCCCCCCCGACATTTTCCTAATAAGCTTCCTTCCTAGCCTAGTGTCCCTTCTTATACATGTGTCCCACTGTGCCCAACAGAGGAAATATGTTCTTACGTGTGCCTAGGTACCTGCTATAGCGTAGGCAGTGTTTCAGTGGGGATCACCGATGCCTGGAGACTGCTTTCTCCGGCCAACTTTGACCATCGGTGGTCCCTCTGTGAGGAGAGGGCAAGATCCTTATATGCCTTTGTGAATTTCTCAGTCATTCAACCCAACTTCCCCCACCTCACAGCAGTTTGTTCATCTTGCTTTTTTTCTTGCCCATATTAGAATGATATGAATATATGTTTTATTTTCCATATGAGATTTCAAATAGCTTAAGAGCAGGAACCAATCTCATTCAGTTTTTAAAACAAATTCTCTTTACCTTCACTGTGAGTTTGTGTGTGGCCTGAAATCAACCTTGAGTGTCATTCACAAGAGCCATGCACCTTTTTTTGAGATGGAGTCTCTCATTTTCACGGAACTAACCAAGAAGGCTGTCTGGCCAGTGAACATCCTGTCTCCACCTCTGCAGCACTGGGATTCCAGTGTGAGTCCCCACACCTAGCTTCTTCACAAGAGTTCTAGAGACTGAGCTCAAGTCCTTGCCTTTTCGATCGAACCATCCCTCCAAGCCTGCTTCTAGTTTCTTCATAAAACATAAAATAGACATGATTTCATCCACTGTACTGTGACCACTAGAACTTGGTCAAGTCAGTGAAGACTTCTGCGAAGGAGGAAGCACTGTTGGGTAGCTTCAGCCCCTTCACCCATCAACAGTGTCGGTTTGAATCAGCAGGCAGAGAAGATAGCCCATTTGTCCACATACTGAAGAGTCGAGCATAGTTTGAGGAACAACATAAAAATAGGATGTCTTGGACTGGAGAGTTTGGATCCCGGATCCCATGTAAAAACACCAGAGGGAAACGCAGAGCAAAGTAATAAGGAAATAGATCAACCTAAGATGATTCCCAGGCATGTACAGTGCCCTTTTCCACATGTAAACACATAAACATACCTACACCCCCCCCCACAGGTATACACCAGCACACACACACACACACACACACACACACACACACACACACACACACACACAGATATCTTTAGTGGAAGATGGAGGGGGTGAGCAGGTCACTCATTGCTGAAGTCATTGTATAGCTAATGTTTCGTTTGGGTTGATGGTACACATGCCTCTGTATCCTCAGTGAGGGAGTTGTCAGGTTGAGCAGCTGAACTAACAGTTGAGAGTGATAAGGCTGAGTCTGGTTTTGGCATCTCCTATCCCATCTAGTGCTCCCAAACCTACATGCCTGACAGTCAGCAGTACACCTGCTGCTGCTGCCCTTCAGGAAATGTCTTTGCTTCCTGTGGAATGTGACAAGCTCCAGTATAACCAGCTGACCTATGACCCCTCTGCACGGGGTGCTGCTTTTGTGTGATCACCATTCACAGGGAGAGTTCACAAAGAAAATTCTCAATGAAAGTGTAAGACTACACGGCACGGGTTCTACTATTTGTACATATAAATTCTGTTACAATTTCTGGAATTAGTGGGATTTTTACTTTTTTTTCTTCTTACAGTGTGAAGTGGTAGAGATGGTTTAGTGGGTAAAGCACTTGCCTCACAAGCATGAAGATCACAAAACCCATATAAAACAAGTCAGATGTGGTAGTGTGCACTTGCTATGCCATCCCTGGGGAGGCAGAGACAGGTAGATACCCAGGGCTCTTGGCCCTGGGTGAGCTCCAGGCCATCAAGAGACCCTGTGCCAGGAAAACAAGGTGGACTACATCTGCAGAATGACAGCCTCAGCTGACCTCTGGCCTCCCCATGCATATGTGTGTACATTCACCCATGTACACACACACACACACACACACACACACACACACAATTCCTTACTGTGATAAAATCCAATTTCCTGAAGTGCTTTGGAGCAAATGAAACAGAACCTATTTTGCAACAAGGTTCTTCCCTTTGCATGCAACTGTCACTCAGAGACCCATCTGGGAGCAATTGAAGAGTGCTGTATTCCAGACCTAAGTGAAGAATAATCCCTGAGGGCCTATGCTTCTCTGCATTCCCACCGACTGGTCCACCTAGTGGTGCTCTTAACCTGGAAAGGAAGGATTTGGCCCACTGCGGAAGGAAGTGCAATAAATAGAACCCAGTGACAGGGTCACCTTCAATATCACAGGACGGCCTCCCAACAAGCCCCACAATTGCCCTGTTTCTTCCTCCTACTGAGCTATAAACAGACAGTTGGAGGCAAGCTCTTGGGGCATGCAAGGCCAACAGAGGAAGCTCCCAGAGCCTGAGGAAGGAGAGGCTGCAGCCTCCACAGAGTGTCGGGCACACCAGGGTTACAATTGTGTCAGGATACTTTGGCCAGAAGGGAAAATTGCTTGTTTTGAAAGGAAGGAGTCATATTGTCCCAAATTCCTGTGTATAAAGTATAGGACAAACAAGTTCCAGTGGGAATCTTTGATTGGAGTCTGTGGAATATTCTTTCCACTGATCATTCCCCTTCTGTGGGTGTTGCATGGAGGACACATTTGCATAGCTGTGTGACTAGTCTTCCCCTTCCCCCTAGGAGTTGATCAGCTGGAGTCCTCACAGGGTACTCTGCACTGGGGTTTTGCTACATATATAGTCTTTTCCTCTCCCTTATTTTTTCTTTCTCCCTTCTTTCCTTCCTTCCTCTCTTTTTTTCCCTTTACTTTTCTCCCCTTCCCTCCCTCGTTCTCATTCCTCACTCTTTCTTGCTTTCTCTTCCCCTTTCCTTTTTCACACTTGTCCCTTTTTCTCCCTAGACTGTTATCTCCCAGCCCTTCCTTTTCAATGTTTTCCTCTCAAGGTGTGGGGAGACTGGCTAGGAGATACACAAAGGTTTGAATGCCAAAGAGTTGGGCAACATGCCTAGAATCCCACTGCCCTGCTTTTCAGGAGTTCTTAGAAAGTCCAATATTTATCTTATTTTGGAAGAGCATTTGCGAGTAGCACCACCATTGTAAGAAAAAGATCGATATACTTACAGAGTGTAATCTGGTTTTTCAGTCCAAGAGAGAGAACCTCATATAATCAAAATAGTATGACCAAAGGTAGCGTAAAAGAAACAGAACCAAATTGTTTTTTGTGGATTATTACCCTCCATGTGGTTTTTCCACATTTAGCAGAGGTATTTAGCTATTTGATCCTTAATCAGTTTTTGCATGGTGGGGGATCGAACCCAGAGCCTTGCACATGTTAACAAGTGCTCAACCACTGAGATACACCTTGACTCCCAGATTCCTAATGATATATTTATTTATCTGTTTGCAACAGAGTCTCATGTATCCCAGGCTTTCTTCGAACTCACTGTGTAACCAAGGCTGACCCTACAATCCTCCTGCCCCCACTTACCGAGTGCTGGGATCACAGACACGCTCTATCACTCCCTGTTTTAAACCTTGCTGGGGATGGATGCCTGTCAGGTGATCACTGTGCAGACTGAACTATGTCTACCTCCCTTCAGCTCCCCACTAATTATTTGTAAGTGCCACAGTGATAAAAATTGTAATTCTAAAAAGCATGATTAAAAGGATAAAGGAGAGACGTAACAGGGGTTTCTAGAGGACAGGAGGAGAACCTGAAGGACAGTCTGTGTGCGATATGAGTTTTGGCTGTTTATTTACAGCCATGGGATGATCTGTGTTCTCAGCATGTCATGATGGGTTGGAGCAAGCTGCAGGGAGAATTGCTAGATGGAGCCAGAGCCGCCATGTGGCCAACTGGTCTGATGCACAGATGACACATAATATCAAGAGAATCTATTCTCTTTCTGTCAGCTTAGTGTGTCAAATTGAGTGTCTGGGGAACAGACATTAAGGATTAGTCTAGAAATGCTAACAGATGTATTCTATCAGAATGTGGTACCAGCAAGTACCTGACCAAACTAAGCATCCTTCATTTGCCTCCTGTACAACCGGACTGAGCATCCTCTACCCGTCTCTGAACACAACAGCTAGAGGATGTTTTCCTTCAGACTGTGAAGTGGGGTGGGAGGAGCTCTTGCCTTTGTTCTCTGGCTGCCTTCAAGAGCATTGTTAATGTACTATTCTGTTGGAAGTCTCACAATGTACTGATCGTAAGTTTAGAGCATGTGCATGCATATGTGTACACGTGCACACTCAGCTCACACTTACTCTGTACCTTTATCATTTTCTTCACCTTTTGAAAATTTGAAAGCATGTGTTGGGGGAGCTGGGCTAATAAGCACGAGGATGTGAGTCGAATCTTCAGAACCGACATCAAAACTCCAGACATGGTAGCGCACATGTGCTTGTAACTCCAGGGCTGGGGAGATAGATCCCTGAAGTTCACTGCTCAACAAGCCTAGCCTACTTGGTGAGTTCCAGACCAGTGAGAGAACCTATTTAGAAAAAAACCCAAAAAGGTGGAGGGTTCCTCTGGCTTCCATATGCACATGTACCTGCATATGCATAAACAGGAACACACACTTACATGGACCACACACACACACACACAATGAAAGTTAAGAAACTTGCCCATCATTTAGTCCCACATCCCCTTCTCTCTAAAGACCTCAGGACTCTCCACCCAAAGGCTGGACATCTGTTGTTACATCATTCTCAGGGAACAATAGCTGCACGTTCTCCACTGTTGACGAGTCCCTCTGGTTCTGATTCTAACAGGCATCCAACTCTCCTTACCAGAAAAAAAAAAGTCACACAGTCTGGACTATTCGATCACACGAGCCCTGCTCCTTGTTCATCAACACTGCTCCAATGCAGCATCACTGATGAGTGTTCAGGGGCCGTGTGCAACACTGGAAACCCACAGGCACAGGGCTTGATGCATGGCTCTCATCTCTGTGGCCTCCTGGGCAGTGGTGCTCATCTGTCTTAGTTACAAAGTAAATTAATCTTGACCTTGGCCCCTGGGGTGTGGTTCTCCATCCTGTCACACATCTTCAGCTCTCCCCCCTCTTCCCTCTCTCTCTCTCTCTCTCTCCCTCCCCTTGTTAGGTTCCCCAGATTTCAATCAATCTGGTCATTTGTCTTTAGATGCTACAACTTTGATGCTTTTATGCAATACTTTCATTTCCAGCACTGTATATTCCCAGTAAGCTCACACTCCTAGCCATAATTTAATTACAAGGGTCATTAAGGCTCTGAAGGATGCTGAGGGCAGGAGGGGACTCATCAACACATTGATGTGATTAGAAATCACACACTGCTAAGCATTTTCACTTCGCTCCTTGGATGTGGCGTTTTGTTGAAAAAGACTTGTTCAGAATGGCGAGAGTGCAGAAGAGCCAGGGAAGGAGTGAGCTCCGCCTTGATTTCCGTCGTGGCAGCATGCACTGCAGTTTGTCAGTTATAGCTTATGTTAGCAATGCAAGAGGTGCCTAATGCTGTTAGAAAAATGTGACATACTAGGCACACATATGGTGTGGCCTAGTCACTTAACTGTGCTTATTTAATCTGTGTTTCCTCTGAATTCACATTTAATATTGGTATTTCATAGTGAAAGCAAAATTCCCAGGGATACTTTTTTATTTTTTAATTTAAAAAAATTTTAAAATTTCTACTCATACAACTTTAACAGGTACACCGGTCCCCTCCCTCCCTCCAACCTCCCATCTCCCTATGCCCCCCTCCACTCCCCCCTCCCTCCTCATACCAGGGATACTTTTAAAAAATTTATTTATTTATTTATTTATTTATTTATTCAATTGTGCGTGTGTGCGTGTGTGTATGTGTGTGCGTGTGTGTAGAAACACGGGTGAATTCGGGAACCACCCTGGACTGCCTCCACCCCCTCCTTGTTTACTCTGCCCTGGGATTCACAGGCTGCCCCCTGGCCACCCACCCCCCCACCCCCACTCCCGCTTCCGCTTGGAGTCTATATGTGGGGTCTAGGATCCGAACTCAGGACCTTCCGCTTGCAAGGCAGAGGCTTAACCCCTGAGCCACCTCTCCAGCCCCCCAGGGATACTTTTTATAAAGACTATTTTTTCTCATGTGTGCTACATGTATGCTTGTTCACGTGTATATGTGAACATGGTTAGTGGCCCGAGGTTGATATTGGCTATCCTCCCCCTTATTTATCAAGACAGGGTCTTTCACTTGTACCCAGAGCCCACTGATTCAGCTCTCTGGCTAGCCAGCTTGCTCTGGAGATCACCTCTCTGTTTCCCAAGTGCAGGAATTACAGTGGGTCACCCTGCTGGCCAGCTTTTAATGTAGGTTCTGGGGATCCAAACTATAATTGATCCTCTTATTTGCATGACCAGCACGTGCTTTACTCGCTGAGCCATCTCCCAACCCTTAGCACATATTAATTATACATAACGAATTTCATTATACTTTTAATACATGTGTATATTGTATTTTGATCATGTTCACCCCAGGACCCTCTCTTGTCTTCTCCTACTCATCCCCTTCCTCCTCCCAACCAGTTCTTCCTCTCCAATGACTTTCATTAGTGTTACTCAAAGGAGCATGGGCGTAGGTGAGGTATCAGGAGCATGGGTACGTTACCAGTGACTTCACTACTGACGATGTCTCTTCTTCACCCAGCAGCCATTCATAGCCTACAGGTTCTCAGGAAGGAATAGGGCTTATGAACACTCCCTCCCCCACATACTTCAGCTTCAAACTCTAGTTTGCTGAGAATTAAACCATCTTGACATCCTGCTCATCAGGAAGGCAATCCAAACTTCAGTTAGTTTAAGATTATCTTCCTTAGCACACATTAGTTAAATGTTTCCCTTAGGAAGCAATTATTCAAGTAGTAATTGTGTTTGAACCCTCAGTATTGCATGAGGTCAGTAGTGACAACAGAGTTTCTGCATTTTTGCTTATTGCAGATCTCAGTATGTTTATACATTCTTTGTGCATGTGTGTGTACATGTGTATCTATGCATGTGTGTGTACAGTGCCTGTCTAAGCATGTGAGCCCATGTGCATATATGTATGTCATATATGTATATGAATGCATGCATGTATGTATACACATGTGTGGGTGTGGCACTGCCATATTGAAATCAATGCTTGCATGAAATCCGGAAGGTATACTAAAGTAGACATAGCTAAGAAATCATAGGTGAGTGGTTAGTTACTCATATCGAATTTAAAGCTCACAGATTCCACTGGCAGAGTGACTGAGAGAAGCATAATGATCTGTAAGAAGATAGGCTCCATGGGGCTGACAGATGCCTCAGTTGGTAAAAGTGTTAGCTGTGCAAGCACAGGAACCTGAGTTCAAGTCCCCAGAACTATGTGAAATAGAGAGTGTAGCATGTATCTGGAGTCCCAGTGCTCTTAAGGATACATGGAAGGTGAAGAGAGGAGAAATCCCTGAAGCTCTCAGGCCAGCCAGGCCTGGTACATGTAGCAGTGAACAAGAAACTCTGTCTTAAGTGAGGTGGAAGGCAAAGACCAACACCCAAGGTTGTCTTCCAACATCATACGTGGTCTGCATTGCACTGTACACTGCATTCATACACATAAATGCATACATGCACCTGCATACATATATACTCACATATTCATATATACCATACATGCATACTAACACACATGTCCACATTACACATACACTCAAGTGAAGAAGAAGCCAGCAAAGTGTTTTGCCTAGGGGCTTGCTCGTCAGCCAGTTTAGTCTATTTGGATAGTTCTAGATCAGTGACAGACCTTGTCTCAAAAGCAACAGCAACAACAAAAAAGAAAAGAAAAAATAAAGCAACTAAACCAAAGGAGGGGGGAAAGAAGGCAAATAATGGAACAACCATAGTAATGTCCTTTGTCTTCCATGTGCATGGATGCACACATACACATGCACTTTGCACACATGAACACACCATGCACATATACACATGTCTCTGCACACACATGCAGATCTGTATGCACGCATGCATGCATGCACACTTGCTATTTCCACCCAGCATGCCCTACTGTGAATGCTTTCATCCAGGCCACTTCAGGGAAGGACGCTGGACTAGAATGGGAGAGCACCTACCACTTCCTGGCCATGGGATCACTGGATGTGGCTACAAATGGGGGTATGTTCTGAACATAGTGGGGACCGAGAACGTTATTAATATGGAGTTGCACATCTTTGTCTTTCAAAGAAGTGACCAAATCGTGTGATCACATATCCACTCGGGAAAGAGTGCATGTAACAGCATATGGAAAAATACTGTCTGAGATGATAGTTGTTTCCAACACTTCAGGTATGTGTGAAAAGGGATTGATGGTGCAGGCTGATGTCAGCAGACAGAGAAATCCAGCAAGTACAGGATTGGGAGGGGAGAGTGGCAGTGCAGTGAAAAAGAGGACAAAAGAGAAAGTGCATAAATGGTATAAATGAATGTTGTAACATGTACCTGCATATGCATAAACAGGAACACACACTTAGAATAGCCTTCAACTCCCTGTGCTGCCCTGGGTGACCTGATCCTGTCTCCACCTCCCGAGTGCTAGGATGACAGGCAGGCCCCACTACTTCTGGTTTATGTGATGGTGGGGATCAAACCCAAGGCTTTGCACATGTTAGCAAGCATTCTCCCCACTGAGTCACAGCCTCATCCCCAGCTGAAGAAGTGCTTTTCTTTTATTATTATTATTATTATTTCCACTCATACAAACTTAACAGGTACACCGGTCCCCTCCCTCCCTCCACCTCTCCCCGACCCCCCAGAAGTGCTTTTCTTTTAAATAAATAGTATAGAACATGAAGAAGCAAAGTGTCCTTTAATTGAATGGAAGCTTTCTTTTTTTTTACTTCTTGTACCTTATCTCTTGGAAAAAGGTCCTGGCTTATTGATTCAGCAGCTAAAGTGCTAATTGAAGACTGTGCTGGGCCTAAGAGGGTGTGAATTACACAGTGTCTTCTTGCCAACTGTTCTTGTGCAATTGAGTGACGTAAAAATTGTGCCGAAGTGAACAATTTATCCCCCCAATTCAAGGTTCTGTTGAACTACTTCGAGGAACTGAGAGTATATGTTTTATGTAATCTATAAACTAGAGTAATTTGTGGAGTCCTGTAAGGGAGATGTGGCTTGTGACAGTGTCTCAGTATGAAACACACCAAGCAGAAGCAAAAGCCACACTCATAACCCATCAGGCACTGAAGGAAGTGATTCCATTTGAAAGACTGAAAGAGACAGACTCCTCCCTCCCTGGAGCATGGGGAAAGAACAGAAAGTGGAGAGAGAGGACTGTGTATGGTGCTGAGTTATTGGCAGTCCCCAGCCTCCTAAGTCCTCAGTTGAGATATCATCATCCTCTGAACAGTTGACACCAGAGCTGCTGCATGGAGCTTGCGGCAAAGGTTTGTATGTGTTTTTGTGGGACTGGAATGCTGCTGCCTTCTAGAAAGAGTAAGATGAAGAAAGGCGAGCTGAAGAGTCTCCTATACTCTCTGCATGCACCGTGCTGCTCAAATGGCTTTCAGGGAACAGCTTCCCCAGCAGCCAGCACTGGCTTTGGGGGATTTTGGAACAGGTTGTGCTATCTTGGTTTCCTCAGATCCTGCGTACACCTGCCTGATGGCTTCTCCAGGCATCAGGCTCACGCTGGCTTAACAGAGGGCTAGTTACCAAGGTGTGAAGAGTTTATCTTCTAGGGCTGGGGAGCTGGCCCAGTTGGTGAAGGGTCTGAGTATAGTCCCTAGAATTCATGTAAAGAAAAAAAGAATGAAGTTGGATGTGGTGGCACATCCTGTACTCCCAATGCTGGGGGGACAGAGACCCGCGGTTACATGGGGTTTGTTGGCCAGTGGTCGTAGTCTACTTGGAAAGTTCCAGACCAGTGAGAAATCCTGCCTCAGAAAATAAGATGGGAGCGGGAGAGATGATTCAGTGGTTGAAGCACTTGCCACACAAGCAAATCCCACTTGTGGTGGGTTGCACGTAATTCCCGTCCTGGAAAGTAGAGCCTGGGAATCCCCGGAGCAAGTTGGCTAGACAGACAAGCCCTACAGATGAGTTCTGGGTTTAACTAAAGATCCAGGCCTGAAAAACAAAGATGGAAGAAAGGTCAAGAATGATTCCCAACCTCATGTTATGGTGTCACAGTCACATACAGTCAATATACATGCACCCACCTACATTCAGGCATGAAAACATACATGCACACCCCTATACATAGGAGAAAAGAAAAAAACAAGCAAACAAAACAAGACAAACAATACTTGAGGTTGATCTCTGGCCTCACATTCATGCATGTATACATATATACCTACATACCTACATACACACACAAAGTATGGTTTCTGCCAACTACTCAAGGACCAAAAATTTGAGGCCAGCCTAGGCTAATAGTATGATCCTATCGCAAGAAAAAAATATGGCTTCTTGGCCTAGGCTGCAGTTCATTGGCACTGTACTTTGCTAGCATATACAAGACCTGGGTTCCATCCTGAACACCAGAAAATGAAAAAGAGATTTAGGTGTAGAACTAAGCTGCCTCGTTTCACATCCAAGCCCATGGAGGATTCTAGGCACTGTACTCACAAGGTATTAGAGGTAGTATGACTCAGTTCCCACTCTTGCAAAATAGACATGCTCATGATATCTCCTACCCTCAGTTGCTGTTGGAGTCAATGAGTTGTGTGTAATATACTGAGAATATGTCTATGATGCTATCATAACAGTATTATTATATGTCTCTTCCACTGGAATGTGAGATTCTGAAAGGGAGAGTGGATTTTCTGTTTAATCTGTAGTATAACAGAATGATTAAGGTTTATATAATGCTACAAAATAGTTCACACAGGTTTGATTTTAGAGCTACAATCCACCTTTCTCTCACATAATTGGTTAGTAATTCAACAAATGATTCTTGTTGTATTTCTTTGTATAGAGTGTCTATTACGTAATCTATTCTGGCTTGAACCTGCAATAGCTTCTCTAGGGCTTGTATTACAGGCCATTATTCCTACTACAACCAGCTCAGCAAATTTCCTTTTCTTTTCTTTTCTTTTCTTTTCTTTTCTTTTCTTTTCTTTTCTTTTCTTTTCTTTTCTTTTCTTTTCTTTCCTTTTCTTTTCTTTGTTTTGTTTTTTTTTTTTAATGTGGGACCTGGGATCCGAACTCAGAACCTTCTGCTTGTGAGACAGAGTCACAACCCCTGAGCCATCTCTCCAGGCCCTCCTTTTCTTTTCTTTTCTTTTTTCTTTCCTTTCTTTTCCTTTCCTTTTTCTTTCTTTTTCTTGTTTTTCTTTTTCTTTTTTTTCCTTTCTTTTTTCCTTTTTCTTTTCTTTTTATTCTTTTTCTTTTTCTTTGAAGAGGAACCTCATGTAGCCCAGTTTGGGCTCGAAGTCCTTACACAGCAGAGGATGACCTTGAATTTCTGAGTCTCCTGCGTTCATCTTACTAACTGTTGGGATGACATGTAAGCACCTGGTTTATGGGGTGCTGGAGGTGGAACCCAGGGCTGTGTGCATGCTGGGCCAGCACTCTACCAACTGAGCTACTCCCTCAGCCTAAGCAAATGCATCTTGAACTTCTACTGGGTATGGGTAGGAACTGTTTTTTGTTTTGTTTTGTTTTGTTTTGCTTTTTTTGTTTTTAAAATAAATGCTGGGTACTACAGAGATCAAAGATTTCTATCTGTTGGGAGTTTACTGGTGGAGATTATTGTAGAATAATAAATTTTTAAGAATAAATTCACAGTTCCAATCTATCTTAAGTACTTAGGAGTAAGTACTTATCTTAGTACTTAAGTACTTAAAAGACTAGGGAGCTTCTAAAGGAGGACTTTGGATTGCCCTCAATTTCCAGATCTCAGTACAATAGGGGAAGATTCTGGAAGGTGGAAGAGAATGTGTGTAAGCGCCACTCGTGTTTAACTGATAAGGGCATCAGGATAGAACTGTCTGTAAAACTGAACTTCAGCTGGCTACTCTTATCAATAAACAGTGTTCTGTGATGGGATAAGGTGGCGGCCCATTCGGTTAGCTAATGAGGTCAGAGTCAGAGGTCAGTGTGGGTCAGTGAGCTCTTTTCCTCTCTGTGGTCAGATTGCATTCTTAGCTATCAACAGAAGTGAGTGCTCGCAGGAAAACTTGGGAGGGAAGACTTCCAGATTTACCCCAGATACAAGTGTCATGAGTCACAGACCTCTGCTGCCATCTTTGAATGTGATGCTAATGAGCCTGTGCTCGCTGCATGTTGTTTTTTTCAGAGAGAGAGAGAGAGAGAGAGAGAGATTCTGTGTGTGTGTGTGTGTGTGTGTGTGTGTGTGTGTGTGTGTGTGTGTCTATTTGTCTGTTTGTCTGTCTGTCTGTGGGTGCATGTGCAAGTGGTATGCATTCGTACAGTGTCCAAATCTCAATATCGGGTAGGGTCTCCCAAGATTCCCTCCACTTTATTTTTTTTATACTGATTGGTTGAGTTGGCCCCAGTGATCCTCTCATCTCTCCCTTAGTGAAGCTGCCCTTTCTTTTCTCAGTATGTATTGTGGAGACCAAACTGAGGTCCTAATGCTTGTAAGGCAAGCATTTTCCTGACTGAGCCATCTCCCTAGTCTTTCTCCCAGTTTTGAATTCTTGTGGCCATTGCTCCATCCTTTCCATTTCAAACTAAGCAAATCGCCCCTGAACACCATCTCCACTAGATGTTGTGGCTTAGAGCAGGACTTCTTTGGTGGTAATGCAAAAGTTACCAGGGAAATCTTGTTGAAATGCAGGTCTGGGTGGGGCTGAAGCTTATGCAGTCTGCCTAGCTCCCAGGCAGTGTTGCTGTTGATCTGTAGCTACAGTCAAAAAAGTATGTTACAAGGATGCAGCTCAGTTGATATCCGTTGGTAGATTGCTCCCAAGCATGCAGGAGACTCTGAGTTCGATCCTTAGTACCAAAGAAACTGTATGTGGTAGTGCACACCTACAATCCTAGTCCTCAGGAGGTGGAGGCCGGAGGATCATAAGTTCAAGATCATTCTCAGCTACATAGTAAAGTTGGAAGCCAGTCTGGACTACATGAGATTCTGTGTCAAAAGCAAACAACCTACCCCCCTCCATATCGTAACACAAAATGTTACTGAAACACAGGGAAGACCTTTGTTACATAGAAGAGATTCTATCTTTAACTTACCTGCCACATGTGACAAATGTAGTAAAAATCTTACACATCTCTGTATATTGTTTTTCAGTGAAAAAAGGAGACAGCTGCTTTCCCCACTTCCCAGTAGATCCCACTTGATTTTTGGAGCACCACAAACACAAATTGCTAAAGACACGGCTTCTCAAAAGAAATTTCCCTAAGTATGAAATCATGGGAAATTCCCTCCTAACATGCACCAGGATTCCTACATATGGTACAATTTTCACTGTTCAGCAAGGTGCCTGTTTGTTGCTTTCAGGAGAAAGTTGAAATGGGTGCTAAGTGTGAAACAGTTTCCTTCACTGCTGTGGGAGAATCCATCTATGTAAAATTTGGATCTTTAGATTATTAGTGTAATCTCTGTCAAAAACAAAGATTTCCAGGGGCTGGAGAGGTGGCTCAGGGGTTAAGCCTCTGCCTTGCAGGCGGAAGGTCCCAAGTTCGAATCCTAGACCCCATGTATAGAAGCCGGGCGAAAGCGGGGCGGCCAGCATTTCTGGTCCTAGGTAGGGCGGAGCCTGTGAATCCCGGGGCAGAGTAAACAGGAGGAGGTGGAGGCAGTCCATGGTGGTTCCTGAATTCACCTGTGGTTCTACACACACACACACACACACACACACACACACACACACACACACACACACGCATAATTGAATAAATAATTAAAAAATTAAAAAATTCCAAATGCTAAGTTCCTTCCTTTCTCCTCCCTCTCTCTCTCTCCCCCTCCCTCCTTCCTTCCCTCCCTCTTTCCCTTCTTTCTTCCTTCATTTCCTCCCTCCCTTCCTTCATTTCCTCCCTCCCTTCCTTTCCTTGCTTGCTTTTTTGATTCTTCCACTAAAAATGGAGTGTTTTATGGAATAAGACTTTATTTATAGGCTGGAGAGATGACTCAGGGGTTAAGACTCTGCTTCTAAACCAGAAAGTCCTGAGTTTGATCCCAGGTCCCAGGTAAAAATGCCAGGTGGAAACAGTGGTGGTCTGTACTCTGGTCCTGATGGGTAGAGCCTGGAAAATCCCAGGTTAAGCAAAAAGGGGTAGAAGTAATCTAGGATGAATCCCAAATTCACTCTTGGTCCTTCACAGAGACACACAGTGCCCTCTGATACATACATACATACACACACACACACAATTAAAAAAAAGACTACTATTGAGACTTCTGTGGATCAAAAACCAGCCATTAGATTGAGATCACAATTACTAAATATACACATATGCACTCTACCTTTCATTCTTTTTAAAATTTTATGTTAGTATATACTAATTATAATGGGTTTTGTGATTTTCTTTATAATTTTTATTAGCATTTATTAAATGTATTGACACTTAACAATGGATTTTGTTAAGACATTTTCATACATGTGCTTAATATATGTTGGCCATACTCATCCTGTTGCCCCGTCTTGTTCCTTTCCCATTCACATTGATTTCCTTCCTTCCTCAGCTGGCCCCTTATAATTTCATGTCTTCTTTCTATAACCCAATGAATTTTTTCTTTCACACTTTTTATTAAGATTCTTTTAGTGTTTTGTACAGGACTATAAGGAACTTATATTCCCCTTCTTCTTCCCATTACAACTCTTCTTCCCTGTCAAGCTATTTTCAAGTCTTTCTGAATGTGTGACTCACTGGATTTCATCTGAGTTGCCTTTGATGTCATGTGCCTGAGCACTTGGTGGAGCATGGATCATGTATCTGTGGGTAGACCACTGAGGAAAGCATCCGACATTTCCTCCCCATCAGTATTTCATTATGACATTTCCATATGTATGTAGAATGTAATTTGTTTTGCATGGGCATGTATGTGCAGATGTGTGTGTACACATGGGGATGCGTATGAAGGTCAGAGCTGATGTCAAGTGTCTTCCTTGATCATTCTCCACCTAATATATTGAGGAAGGGTCTCTTGAACCCAGACTTTCCCATTTTAGCTGGTCTGGCTAGTTAGCTTGTTTCCGCTATCTATTCCATATCCTAGATGCTAGAGTGATAGGTAGACCACTGTGCCTGCCCAGTGGGTGCTGGGGACACAAACTCTGATCCTCACACTATCTCAGCAAACCATTTACCACTGAGCCACCTCCTCAGTCCCTATATAATGTGTCCTGATCATGGCCACACCATCACCCTCTCTTTCCCTTCCACTCCCCCCATCCCCTTCTTCCCAGCTAGTTCTTCTATCTTTACATCTACTTTAATTTTTATGATTCAGGGAATTTCATTAGAGTCACAGGAGCATGGGCAAGGGATTACTCACGGGATCATGTGGTGAGGGGTTACTACAGGAGCATGGTGAGGGGTCACTACAGGAGCATGGTGAGGGGTCACTACAGGGGCATGGTGAGGGGTCACTACAGGAGCATGTGAGGGGTCACTACAGAAGCATGGTGAGGGGTCACTACAGGAGCATGGTGAGGGGTCACTACAGGAGCAGGGTGAGGGTCACTGCAGGAGCATGGTGAGGGGTCACTACAGGAGCAGGGTGAGGGTCACTGCAGGAGCATGGTGAGGGGTTACTACAGGAGCATGGTGAGGGGTCACTACAGGGGCATGGTGAGGGTCACTACAGGAGCATGGTGAGGGGTCACTACAGGAGCAGGGTAAGGGGTCACTACAGGAGCATGGTGAGGGGTCACTACAGGAGCAGGGTAAGGGTCACTGCAGGAGCATGGTGAGGGTCACTGCAGGAGCATGGTGAGGGGTCACTACAGGAGCAGGGTAAGGGTCACTGCAGGAGCATGGTGAGGGTCACTGCAGGAGCATGGTGAGGGGTCACTACAGGAGCAGGGTAAGGGTCACTGCAGGAGCATGGTGAGGGTCACTGCAGGAGCATGGTGAGGGGTCACTACAGGAGCAGGGTAAGGGTCACTGCAGGAGCATGGTGAGGGTCACTGCAGGAGCATGGTGAGGGGTCACTACAGGAGCAGGTGTGGGGTACGCAGGAGCATGGTGAGGGGTTACTACAGGAGCATGGTGAGGGGTCACTACAGGGGCACGGTGAGGGGTTACTACAGGAGCATGGTGAGGGGTCACTACAGGAGCAGGGTAAGGGTCACTGCAGGAGCATGGTGAGGGTTGCACACAGGAGCATGGGCACCTTGCTAGCTACATCCCTAAAGAAAATGTCTCTCCCTCCACCACTAAATGGCCTTCTTAAGACATTACATCCAAGCTGGAAGCAGAACCAGGACATGAACTTGAGCCTCCTGCTCATCTCAGCACATCTCTAAGCCAGAGCAGACAACAAAGGCGTAAACTCAAAAGCTATTTTAGGATCTGCACATGTATTTTTTTCTGTTGACAGAAGCAGTCAATGGAAGAATAGTCAGATAACTTCTACTGTGTATCTAGCACTGTTTTGCATAATGTAATTTACTCTTTATTATTTGGTTCTGATTTTTCCATCACCAAACTCCCCAGGGTGAATTGGGCATTTTGTGCTACACAGTCAATCCCTGGCCCATCTTTGAACATACAGTAACACTCTGTGCATCTGAAATCTCCCCTACCTCTGGCCCCCCTTGAAATCTCCCTCCCTCTGTCTCCCCCTGCCCCAGAGCAGTGGCCAAGAGCTTTCCCAAGTGCTTGTTACATCACTGCTTGTCTTTCTTCATCTGCTTGTCTTGAAGGTCCTGTTACTCAACTGCTGCCTCTGGTCTGTGGTTGAGACTTGGGGCCCCTCCTCCCAGGGATCCCCTATAACCCTGACATTTTTTCCTCTTTTTCTATAAGATGTAATTATTCTGGTCTTGCTCTTCTAAGTTTGCTAGGCAACTGAAGCTAGGTACTACCTTTGGTCTAGACTCTTCCAAACTGCTAATCAATGTTTTTATTTTTATTTTTTTTAAATTCTGAGAGTCCTGCTATATGGCCGAGGATGACCTTGAGCTTCTGATCCTTCTACCTCTACTTCTCCAGTGCTGACATTGCAGATGCACACCACCACACAGGTTTTAGATGGTGATGGGGGGACCCAAGGCTCTATGCATGTTAGCCAAGTACCCTACTAATGGAGGTACACCCCAGTGAATAATAAGTAGTCCTGAGAAAAAGATAATGTCTTGTTTCGGGGACCCGCTTGGCAAATGAACACCAGGAGCAGTATTTCAGCTCGTCTCAGCACTGGCCAGGGCCTCTCTGATGGGTGTGTGCTTTTGCCACTCCATTGACAAATACTTGCCCAGGATCCTTGCTTGGTCAGTATGGAAGTTAGTGCTTCAGGTGGACCAATTGAAACGGTTAACACAGGGCTGAGGGAGTGTTAATGCCTTTGCCTTACAAGTAAAGGTACCTGAGTTCAGATCACCAGACCAGAAATTCTAGCCCTGAAAGGCAGGGCTTTGAGATCCTCAGACCAAGCTGGTTAGCCAGGCAAGCCCTCATGGTGTGCTCCAAGTTTAGAAAACCAGGCTCACAACAGTAAGGTAGAAGATGGATGGAGCGTGTGTCCCAATGTCACCTTTGCGCTTCCACAGGCACACACACTCAAGTGCACTTGTGTGTCTACGTGTGCCCACCCACATACAGATACACGCAATACACACACACGAAAGAAAAAGAACAGTTTAACACGGATGTGAGAGGCTTTCCCTCTCACTGCCTCTCTGTCCCTCTCTTTCTCAGCCTCTTTGTCATCTTCCTCTCTCTGCCTCTCCAGCTATGGACTCTGTATCAAGTGTGAATGCCTCTCATGATCTATATTGCTTCTTTATGTGTGGAGTTTTCTCATCATCTTTGTGGTGAGGGTAGTGAGAATAGCGAGGAAAACAGATGGCTGAAAGGTGCCCACTTGAAGCACCCAGATTCCTTCACTGATTGTAGTTTAGTAATCTGTGCTCCCACTTCTGGGCTGCGGAGGGCGCTCTCGCCGAACGACAGACATTTCATGTTAATAGAATTAAAGGCGCCAGTGAACTATCTTCACCCAATTCTTTCTTTGCAAGTAGCAGTGGGCCTTTAATAGCTGGTGCTATTGTTCCTGCTGAAGAAAGGAACTCGCTCCTTAGAATGTTTTTCTTTCGGAGGGAGGAAGACCCTTCCCGGCTTGTATGTGGATCATTCCTAGACGCGAGCTAAAATGTCTTTCTAGAATCCCAAACCCGATCCAAACCCTGGTCAGGGACAGAGTAGAGGTGGTGGGTTCAATGTAAGTCTTCAGTGGGGAGCGTTGGAAGCACAGGCTCGTCACCCTCTCGGAGTTTGAAGGCTGGGGGAAAGGCGGAGGGGGTAGTGTTGGGAGACACCGGAGTAAACCTGCTTCGGCCTGCAGGGAGCTCCATGGCAACCGCAGCCTTTAGAAACTTGAGAGGGCTGGGGCCCGAGGAAGAGATGGCAGAGATAGAGATACGGTGACGGACCAGGTCTGGGATTGCAGGCGCGGCCTGGGATCCGATGCCAGAGTGAGAATTAAGGGCGCGGGTGGGAGGACTGCTCACGCCGCTGCGGGACTGACCTCACATCAGCCAGAAGCTCTCAAGGGCCTGGCTCCAGCTGGAAGGAACAAAGGTGGGAGGAAGGTGGCGGAGTCCCGGGTGCAGGGCGCTGGGCGCGGGGCGCGGGGCGTGGGGCGGCCTGGAGAGCTGGTCCGCGGGTCCCGAGCATAACCCGGGTTGTCACGCAGGCGCGGTAGCCCTTTGTGTATGCGACAGACAATGGAGGGGGAGAAATCAAGCCACGGTTCCCAGCGCAGACAAGGCTGGTGCGGATGTGTCCCCGCTCTGGCGGCAAAGCGAGCTACGGGCCAAGCCGTTGCCCGGCAACAGGACGCGGCGCCTGCAGGGGCTCAGAAAACCCAGTGACTCAGGGAAACCAAGAACTAGGCGTTCACAGGCCTCGTTGTGCAGCGGGAGACAAAGGCAGGGGCTGCGTGGGGCCTGCGGAGGGCCTTGCACCCCACCGGAGGAGTCGTTAGGAACCCATTTGCTCGACCTGAGTCACTGCCCTGCACGCGGACGCCTTGCACTAGTCTAGCTCTTCCTTCACTTCACGTCTCTGGGCCAGATGTTGCATTCAATTGTCTGCCTTTTGTGTGAAACACGTCAGCAACCCCAAACAAACAACAAAAACAAACCCATTCAAGTGGCCAGCTGAAATTAATTTGTTCGGGCAGGAATATTTTCCTAAGTGGGATTACCACGCACCTGGAAGCCGGCCATACAAAAACAGTTGCTGGGGAGCATGTTTCCTGGCGCAATGGGTGAAGCGGTAGTGGAAAAAACGGAAACTTTGAAGATGCTGGAGGAAAACATAGGGGCAAAGTTTTCAGAAAAGAACTCCAATACCGAAAGTGTGCCGAGAATTAACAAATGGCATTACATGACTTTAAAAGACAGCCTGCAAAATGAGGGGTTGGGAGAGAGATCTTGGTCAGCTACACGTCAGGATATAGAAAGAATTCCAAAATATTCATTAACCTTTCTTGTGTGGATGGACATATAAAATGATAATAAAAAATTTAAAATCCAGGAGCAAATGATGTCTACTGATATCTATGAAGAAAACTTTCTAATGGCAAAAATGAATTAATTTTAAAAGTTCCAAAGTTAAACACCAAAAAAAAAAAAAAAAAACACAAAAAACCAAAAAACCCAAACAAACAAAAAAACCAAAACCCCAAATCGTGGGGCTGAGGAGATGGTTCAGATATTAAAATCTTTGTCTCAAAAGGACCTGAGTTTGGATTCCCAAATCACACATAAAAATGTCAGGTAGATATGACCAAGGTCTGCAATTCCAGCCTTGAAAGTTGTAACCTGGGAAGCCACAGACCAAAGCAACAAGGAGGTAGAACAATCCAGGATGATTACCAGTGTCACCCTTAGGCTTCTACAGGCACACACACTGAAGTGCCCTCTTGTATACACACCCGCACACACACATGCACACTCCCACATGACACACACACATGCACGCACCCCAACATATACATGAAAAGGGGAAAAATTAAATCCAGTCCACAATGGCCAAAGAACAAACTAGATAATTATCAGAAGAAAAAAATGCAAATGGCCAATAAATACTTGAAAAGGTATCCAATATCCTTCACCACCAGGGAAATGCAAATTAAAATTGCTTTGAGAGTCCACCTTGCCTCAGTCAGAATGGCTAACATCAAGAAATCAAGTGACAGTGGAAGCCACCAAGGATGCCAGGAAAAAGGAATCTTCACAGCTGGTAGGAGTGTGAACCAGCAGTCTTTATGAAGATCACTGTGGAGGTTCTTATAGAAAGTGAAAATAGATCTACAGTATGACGGGGACTGCGGCATTCCCAAATGCTAGAGTCCTAGAATCCCAAATCCGATGCCAAACCCGGGTCAAGGACAGACAGAGTAGAGGGTGGTGGATTAAATGTAAGTGTTCAGTGTGGAGCGTTGGAGGCACAGGCTCATCAACCTTTCTGAGTTTGAAGGCATGAACTCAAACAACTCAAAGTCAGGATGCCAAAGAGATACAGGAACATCCAGGCTCTTACTGCACTGATCATGGTAGCCACGAAATGAAACCCACCAACAGATGAATGACCAAAGAAAATGTCATTCATATGTATTTATTAATGGAATTTTATTCAGTGATTAAAATAAATGGTAACTGTGACATGACATTTGCAGAGAAATAGATGCAACTGGCAATCGTGTTAAGTGAAATTAACCAGAATTAATTTCTGGAGTGTTCCACTGTACGTGTGTGTGTGTGCATATGTACACTTACGTGTGCTTGTGGGTCACAAAACTAGAAAGGGGATCATTAGAGAGATTGAAGAGATCTTAAGAGAGGTGGAAACAGAGGGTAATGGAATGCTTGTAATAAAAATGCAGACGTGGGGGGGCTAACTGGGGGAAGAAAGAACCAGCTGGAAGGAAGGAGGAGGTGCAGGGAGGCAGAGAGAAGGAGATACAGGGAGAAGAAGGTGTGGGAGTAGGGAGAAGAGGGTGCAGGGGGTGGGGAGGAGGGGTGCAGGAGGCCAGGGAGAATGGGGTACAGGGGGGAGAAGGTAGAGAGGAAAGAGGTGCAGGAGGGCAGGGAGGAAGGTTATAGGATGGCAGGGAGAGGGAGTGCAGGCTGTAAAGGTAAGGGGGTTCAGGGGTCAGGGAAGAAGAGGTACAGGGAGAAAGGGGGGCAAAGGATAGGGAAGAGGAGGTACAGGGGGCTGGGAGAAGGGAGTGCAGGGAGGCAGGGAACAAGTGAGAACAGAATCCATATGTATGGAGCTGCTGTGGTGAGACTTACTTTGTGTGCTAACCTAAACGTAATTAAAGGTAAAGTTCAAATTAGGGAAAAAAGTATTTTTATGAAAAGCTTGTGGGATTAAATCTTTGAGAAAGTGTTTGCTCTGGGTTGGGGAGAAGTTCAGAATTTGATACGTGCATGAGTGTGTGTGTGTGTGTGTGTGTGTGTGTGTGTGTGTGTATGTGAGAGAGAGAGAGAGAGAGAGAGAGAGGAAGGAAGGAATGCTTTTTCTTAGTATTGCTGACATGTGGTAAGACCTCCCAAAATGAAACTCCTCCCTACTACAGTCCTCATTTTGGTAATTAAGCCATTAACATCACACAGCTGGAAACAAAATAACATTCCTGTAACATAGAATATGCTCGGCTCACTTTGAACAAGCACGGGAAACACCAGAGCACTGAATCAAAACCATTTTGTCCCTGCAGGAAACTAGAAAATTCTCCATGGGCTCATGTTTACCCACACACCCACATGTGTGGATATATACTCCCTCTTTCCTCTAACATTTATTCTGTACCAAACACAGCACTTGCCAGACTTGGCTTTCCAAACGGGATTTTATTCCCTTCCTGATTTTACTAGTGTTACATGGGATGCTTTCTGTTAGTTTACAAGGAGTGCGATGTATCAGGATGGGCCCCATTAATTATTAAGAATATATAAAATGGTCCAGCAGTTAAAGTGCTTGCTATACAAACAAAAAGGGCCAGAATTCAGATCTCTGTGTAAAATGCCCCATGGATGTGCTTGCCTGCCTGTAATTCCAGTCTCCGAAGGTAGACACAGAGCAAGTTGGCTTGCCAGACATAGCCCATCTGTGAGCTCTGAATTTGATTAGAGACCCAGTCTCAAAAGAAGAATGTGGAAGGGTGAGTGACGATGACTCCTAGTTTAATCTTGAGCAACCAGATATATGCAACCGACATATACACGTACATGCACCCCCCTCCCCAATAGAAAAAGAAAAAAACAGATAAGAATTAAGTTCTTGAGACCAGCCATGTTATGCAGGGCCTAAGTTAACAATACTGTATTGTGTTCATTAATTAATTGATTGATTAAATTGACAGGGTTTTGCTACATTGCCCAGACTGGCCTCAAGCACAGTATGCAGTCCAACTCACAGCCCTCCCTCAGCTTTCTTTTGGGTTTTCCCATCACTACATCACTATTAGCATTTTTGTATTCACTCAGTGTTTCTTTTCCTGGACTTCAGCAGGCGTCCTTGGTATGGTGAGACTTGTATTATTTTCTGGAAGCAAGCCAGTTGGGCGGCTAGTTTTATCTTCTTTCCCACGGTTTCATATTTCCTTCCAGGTTGATCCGATTTCTTTGCCTATCCTATTTTAGGAACGAGATATTTCGTTTGGTCAAGTGCATGAGTCGGCTGCAGCCAGGACAGCTCATCTAGACCAAAAAAAAAAAAAAAAAAAAAGTATACAACACTCAAATCTAGCAACAGCTGCAGAGACCATTATCTAGGTTTTTGTTTTTGTTTTTGTTTTTGTTTTACTGCAGCTGGAAAAGCTGCTGGATGCATGAAGAAAAACATCCAAAGTCACTTGAAAAGTTAACACTTAACCATTTGGCTCCTGGAAGAGATCAACATTTGTTTCGTGTTAAAAGTAACTCTTTGTGTCTCTGGGTCGGAAGTGGTGGATTTAGGTGAAAGGAGAGTGGTGACAAGCTATAAAACAGTGAGAGGGTTTGCATTTTGGAATGGAGGATACCAGAATGAGTATTTCCAACCTTATCACCTTCTCACCAGTCTCCCATGTGCCTTCTCTACAGAATACGTAGAAAATAATTGTTTTTTTTTTTTTTTTCAGGAAGAGGCTGTTCTGGGTATTGTAGAACATGATATGCACCATACTGTAGCTGGTTGAGCCAATGGGTCCTCCTTGCAGGATGTATAGCAATGCCTCTGGTCTCTCCCCAGCGCTGGGTGGCAGTGGCAAGTCCTTTACCCCCAGTGATGACAGTCAGAATGCTTCAGAGGGATTGGGAAGCTATTCATTCAATTGGTAAAGAGGTTGCCACACAAATTTGAGAACCTGAGTTTGATCCTCAAAACTTATGTAAAAAAAAAAAGTCCAGGCATGGTGACACATGTCTACAATCCCAGTGCTGGGGAGGCAGAGACGGGATCCCTGGGGTTCAGTGGTCAGCCAGCCTAGCTTACTTGGTGAGTTCAAGACTAGTGATGGACCCTGTTTAAAAAAAAAAAAAATCAAAGAGCAACTGAGGAGACACCTGCAGTTGATCTCTGGCCTCCACACACATGTATGTGCACACACCTACAGGAGCACACATGCGTCCTGATGTTGCAAGTGTTTCCTGGGGGTGGATAAAGTCACTCCATGTTAGTCATTGAATCATCATTCAAGTAGAATCTCTCACCATGTTAATAAATCAACTCAGAGCTAAAGTGTTTATGGAAGTTGTGGGAAAGCGAGATGAACCACGGCATCTGAATATTTGTGGTTGGACGTTTTGATAAACAGATCTGCGTCAGTGGACATGGGGCATAGTTTCACTGGACAAGTGTGACAGCTACAGCTGCAAGCTGACAGTGGTCAGAAGCAAATCCCTTCGGACACATTGTCCCCAGAGCATAGGCTGCACTGTTCATTGGTTTGCAGAAATGACTTCAGGGTTTGTTTGTTTTCCCTTCTTTGGATGCTTCATGTGGCTGCTGTCCTCAGGCATAGAATTTCAATTCTTCATGGTTTGTTGGAGTTTCAGAGAAAACAACTGTTGCTTTGTGGAGTCTGTAAGTCTCCATGACAATATGTTGACAGCAGAAAATGGAGATGCTCATATGAAATCTAACTGGTTTCACTCTTACCTGGAGTCAGAGGATGTCCTATATTTCAGCCCATCAGTCTCATGGTGAGAGCTAAGCTGTGGACTGGTTCATTGTGCTCTCCTTTGCTCCTTTTCTCTCCCCTCCCCTCCCTTTTCCTGCTCTCCCCTTCTCTTTTGTCTCTTTCTCTCTCTCTCTCTCTCTCTCTCTCTCTCTGTGTGTGTGTGTGCATGTGCCCGTTGAAACCCAAGGGTGGCATCAGGAATCATCCTGGATTGCTCTTCCACTTTATTGCTTTGCTCTGGGGTTTCCCAGGTTTTGCCAGGCCAGAATTGCAAGCCACTGCCATATCTTCCTGGCATTTTCACACGGAATCTGGGGATCTGAACTCAGTCCTTTTGCTTTTGAGGCAAAGGTTTTAACCCTTAAGCCACCTCTCCAGCTCCACCTTATGTTTTGAGACAGGTTCTCTCAGTGAACTTGTAGCTCACCGATTCTGCTAGATTATCTAGTCAGCCAGCTCTCGGAGGTCCTCTTGACTCTGCCCCCCCCAAGTGCTGGGGTCATAGGCATGTGCCACCATATGTGGCTACATGGGTGCTAGGGACAGAGCTCAGGTCCTCAGGCTTGCGTGGCAAGCACTTTACTGATGGAGCCATCTCCCCAGGTTCTAGACTGGTACCTTCTTCAGGAGGAAATTCCCAGGGCTTCCAGCCCTCAGGGTGGGCCCAGTGCTGTCTCCTCCCAACTGTGTTAAGCCTTCCCTAGGCTCTTATCAGGGTGGCCCTGCTCTTGAACACAATAAGACCCAAACAATGAGAAAGCAATGCTGAGCATTAGACCCAAAAAATTACAAAGGAAGGAAATTTTGATTCAGGGTCTCATTCAGTAGGTCCTGGCGTTATCAAAAGATCATGTTATACATCCCACAGCATGTAATTATCTTGATATTTGCTGTTACAGGCTCAGGGCCCTAACATTGCTCCACCCTTGAACGGTCAGAATATTAGCTACACTGGTTTAGAGCTCTCGGAAGTAAATTATGAGCAGACGTATAATTAACTGCAACAGAATGCTGTTAGATTGGTAGTTGCAATACCTGTGGCCTTTCACCAAATTTAACTTGGTGTGTTAGTGTTGCAAGTCATGCTTGTACATTTTGACCTCATTTCATTTTGTTATCTTATTATTATCATCGTCTATATCTGTTGGTTTATTATAGCATTTGGTGTACATGCCTGTGAGTATGTATGTTTGCCCTGGGCTTTCTGATTCTGCTAGTTTAGATATAGCTTGCCCTGGGGAATCACCTTTTTGCACCTTCCAAGTCCTGAGATTACAGGCAGGTAGACATGACGGCCTGCTTTTTAAGTGGGTTCTGGGGATCCAAACTCTGGCCCTCAGGCTTGTGGGCAAGCGCTTTATTCAGAGACATGTCTGCAGCCTTATTATTTTATTATTATTCGGGCAATGTATCTTGTAGCCCAGGTTGGCCTTGAGCTTGCTAGAATTGTAGCTGAGGATGACCTTGAACTTCTCGTCCTCCTGCCTCTGCCTCCAGAGTGCTGGGATGACAGGCATGCATTACCACTCGGGGTTTATGTGCTGCTGAGAATGGAGCCCAGGATCTTCTGCATGTTGGTCAAGAGTCTTGGTCTTACGCACTCAGCCACACCTCAGCTCTCATTCCATTTCACACTATTGTCTGTCTGTTTTTAATCACAGCTGAAAATGTACAGGCGTGCTGACATTGACATTAGAAACCAAGTTACTTTCATCTTTTTAATACTGGAATTAGTCAGTTTCTCTCTCTCTGTAGGGCCAAGAAAGACTTTGGGAACCATCATCCTGGATTGCTCTACCACCTTTTTACTTCACTCTGGGATTTCCCAGGCTTATGCCTTGCAAGACCAGAAGTACAGGCTACTGCGGTTTTCACCTAGCATTTTTTATGAGGGATCTGGCATTTGAACTCAGATACTTCTGTTTGTGAGGTAGAGTATTGACCCCTGACCTATCTTTCCAGCCTTGTTATAACTTTTAAAGTATCTGTTTAAGTTAGCAATTTTTTTCGTCATTGTAAGCCCACGGTTTTAGTTCTACCCTGTCCCCATGAATATAACGTAACCCTGCTGGGCTTGCTTTTCATTCAAGAGACTCTTGGTAACTTCGACTTCAAAGTCTCAAGCATAGCATCTAGGGTTTGAGTTTCCCTAACTCTTCTGCAGAGCTGTAATCTAGCTGGGAAATTGCACTTCAACCGAATATTCTGTAATGTTCTGAGGTGTCCTGATAATCAAGCGTGAAAATGCCAGCGTGTCTTCTGAGGCTCAAAACATTCTGGAGCAAAAGGAATGTCACAGAGTCATTTGATTATTTAGGCAGTAAGCATATCCTGTCATAGTGGTAGTTACCTTTCATGAACAGTATTTCTCCCCTGTTTTAATGGCTACTTTGAGAAGGGTACATGAAGAATCTTCTCTGAACAGACTACCTGGCCACATTTTCCTTTCTTCCTTCTCTTCTTCTTCTTCCTCTCTTCCTCTTCTTCCTCCTTCTTCTTCATTTGCATGTGCATAAGTGCACATGGGTGTGTGTATGTACAGGAGTGCAAAATGAATGTGTGGAAATCCAAGGGTGATCTCCGGAATCACCTTCCGTAGTTCTTTCACCTTACTGTTGTGAGACTGGGTTTCCAATTAAACCCAGATCACACCATTAGGGCATTATCTGGCGAGCTAGGTTGTTCTGGGGATTCCCAGCACATTTTTTTTTCCTTCTATCTGATCTTACCAGAATGTCGAAAGCTAGATGACAAAGTCCTATCCTCAGGGCTAGTAAATTCAAAGATTTCACATACATATTTGATAAGCTACAGTCTTCTTAAGTCAGACCTAGAAGAATCTATTTAAAGTGCTGTTTCATGGGTGCTGTTTTATAAGTGATTAAAAGCCTTTTTTCTGTTAGAGATTTGAGGTATAACTTAATAGTAGAGCACTTGCCTAGCATGTACTTGGCCTTCCGTTTACTCCTCATGCACTACAAAAACTTGTTCTCTCTGCTGTATTTTCAAAGTTTTCAACAATTAGTATACATTATATATCAATCAATTAATTATATTAATATATACTGATGTGTGTTTCAAAAGCTTTTTCATAAGAGGGTTAATGAGTACAATTTCCTAGCCATGTCAATTTGCCCAGTTAAGGAAGTCCACAATAAACTACTTTTTTGAATCATGAAGATATTTTAAATGTTCATTTTGAAGAAGAAAATTATTTTGTGCTGGGCATACTAGTTCTTAGTAAAGTACTTTCCTAATATGTGAGAGGACCTAAGTTGAATTCAAAATCTTTTGTGTGCTTGGAATTGAACTCAGGTGCTCCTGCTTTTGTGGCAAGCATTTTAACCACTGATCCAGCTCCCCAAGTCCCACTCAGATGCTTTCAGTTCTTAACATGGATAATCCTCTCCTTAGATTTGATTTCTTCCTGTTAACTTTTTGGAAGAAGGAGCTAAAAATCACACGGGGACCTATTGAGCATGGGCTCCCTTTGGTTTGTCTGGGCAGCTTCTGCTCCTGAGGCCAACTCACCTGCTCTAGGGAAGATGCCTCCTCCAGTAGTGCAGGGAGCATTCCCACAAAAGCACATTTCCTGCAAAGGTCTGGGCAGGGGTGTGTCGAGATAATAAGGAAGCTCTGTCTCTCTGGTCCCTGACTTCCTGGGACAGACAGACACACAAAGAGAGGACTCCTGAGCAAAAATAAGTTTCAAGAATAAAAAACATCAAAATTACATATGTCTGATAAGGAAACCCCTGGGAAAAAAATAATATACTAATAAACAATGAAAAGATACTTAAAAATCAACAAAGGCTGGAAAGTAGGCAGTGGGGAAAGGTAGGTACCCATGTTACAAACCTGGAGTTCAATCCCTGCAGCCCTCATAGCAAGGAGGGAACAGAAGAGGTGTGGTGAGGAGGAAATGACAAAGCTCTTCATGGGGCTTTTGCTTTAATTGGCTAGCAGCAAACAGTGGGCATGCGGATGTGGTGGCACAGGCCTGTAATCCTAGCACGGGAAAGGCAGAGGCAGAAGAATCACTGCAAGTTTGAGGCCTGCCTAGTCTACAGGGCAAATTCCAGGCTAACCAAGACTATGCAGTAAGACTCTGTAAAAATAAGGCTCAGGTTGGGCTGGACACATGGCTCCGGGGTTAAAGCCTTTGCCTGGAAAGGGAAAGGACCTGAGTTTGGATCTTGGATCCCATGGAAAAACATCAGGTGGAAATGTTGGCAGCCTACAGTTCTCTCTGGCCTTGAGAAGACAGAGCCTGGAAAACCAAGAACAAAGCAATAAGGAGGTAGCACAATCTAGGATGATTCCTGATGTCACCCTTGGGCCTCTACAGACACACATAGTGCCCTCTTACACACACACACACACACACACACACACACACACACACACACACACCACTACACACTCAAAAAAAGGAAAAAAGTTAAGCTCAGGCTTGGGCATGCAGCTCAGTGGTAGAGCACTTGCCTCACCTGCGCGAGGTCTTGGCTTCTAGTACAGGAAGAAAAAAAAAAGTGAGCTTTCCCAGTCCAATAAGGTAAGGCAGAAAAGGATTGGTGGTGGAAGTATGTGGGCCATAAGGAGTGTAGGAGGGCAGGCATTCGGGTGGGTGAAAGGAGAGTGAGTCCACTGAAATTACAGAGGTCTAGTCACTTATAACTAATGCATGCAGCATTTTACATGGGATCTGGGGATCCCTTTGCTTTTGAGGAAAAGGCTTTAACCCCCTGAACCATCTCTCTAGCCCTCTTTCTTTCTTCTTTGTTTTGAGACAGGTGGCCTTGAACTTTGCATAGTGGACAATGAGCTTGAATTCCTGATCTTCCTGCCTCTACCTCCTGAATGCTGGAGTGACAGGCATGCACTACCATGCTTTGTTTATGCAGAGCTGGGAGATGGAATCCAGGGCTTTGTGCATGCCAGGCAAGAGTTCTGCCAACTGAGCTACATCCCCAGTCCTTACATTTCTGTCCAGTGACTGTAGGCATCAGTGCATTTGTTCGGTATTCCTCCCCTTCATGTGTTGACTCAACCCCATACAAGCTGCAGATGTAGACTCCTTAGCGAAACTGTTTCCTCCACTAGTCACCTTCGAATGCATCTGCATAATCTAACTAGACTTATGAGTTGTCTGTTTTTTGCAGACATGGCCAAGTAAGTTCCTTTGGGATTTTCCTGTGGATTCCCTGTGATAGATAACAAGATAGGCAAGTTAGATAACTGGAGTCCAGAAAGAAAAGAAAGGTTTCCAGATCCCCTTCATCTCTTGATCACTGCTCGAACCCTGTGCCTCAAGAAGTCTGGCGTAGCGTCTACATTTCAAGGTCCAGTGCACAATCCAAGGAACTTAATTGACATGTTAACTTTGAATCTTCAAAGAAGAAAAGCTCTCATTCCTGCGTGGTCACATATGCCCGAACGGCTTGCCTTTCTTCATGCAGAACAGGCGTGATGGCCTCGGAGGAAAACTGAATAACTGATTCTTTTTATATGAGTGCCAAACTTCACAAGGGCCAGCTACCTACCGAGCGGTGTTCAAAGACTAGCTTAAAAAATCAAGATGGGAATGAAAGCCAAGGTTCCCGCAGAGCAAATGCTTGCAAGAATCTTCTGGTAGCCCTGGAGTAAAATCTTACTTTTGTGTCCTTTAGTTCACTTGGGGCTGAATTTCCCTTTGCTTCCTCCCCCATTCCTCCCCCACCCCAGGAATAAGTTGGTTCTTCTTTGGCTCTGGGGTAATGGGAATTGCGTAGGTTACTCTGATAAGACAATTAAAAAAAAATGGATCACCAAGCTGTGTCAGGGAAGGGAGTTACATTCATATTGGAGCAGCCATGTGTCCCATGAGGTGGTCCAATGGGCAAATGCTTTCTGTGGGATAGATTTGTCTGGCAGGAGCCTGTGAGATCTGTCTACATTATGTTACCCTTCAGAACCACTGTCTTCCGTGAGGATTTCTCTGCTTTCTGTTGGTTCTGGTCGAGGTGGGAGCAGACTTGGGTCTCTGTACTCACATACTTATTTTCTCTTTCCCTCTCTGGCCAAAGCGCTAAGTCTTTTCTCGACACCTGCCTACATCCGTCAAATGCAGCCCTCTCTCCAGTTCAGTCTTTCTTCCTTTGTTTTTCCTTCTCCCCCTCTCTTCTCTTCTCTCACCCAAGTAGTCACCAAAGGTATATCTGGAAATGCCTTGCCTTTTACTCACATGAAACATAAATGTTTATACCTTGAAGTCCACAAAAGTAGATTTCTATTTTAAAAAATTAAGGCTGGAGAGATGGCTCAGAGGTTAAACTTTTCTCTCAAAAGCAGAAGGATCTGAGTTTGGATCCCAGAGCCCATTCTGCTAGGCAGAAATGATTCTCCATGTCACTCCTAGAACCTCCACACACACACACACACACACACACACACACACACACCACACACCAGAAAATTAGAACAAGGGGCAGGGGATATGACTCAGTCAATAAAGTGCTTTCCTTGTGGGCATGAAGACCTGAGTTTAATCCCCAGAGTCCATGTTAAAAATAAAAATAAATTAAAATAAAATAAAAACTTGTTCCTCCTAGCATAGCTGATGACCTAAGACAGGATCCTCTTGTTAAAGATAGATGACTTCCAGTCTGACCTGTGCCCCAGGGTGTGTCCTCACAGACAGGGTTGAGCGGGGTCAGCTCTGCTTTCTCCCTGAGAGACTTCAACAGAGGCAGAGGGGATTCTGGTGGGAGCTGAAACTGGAAGACTGTCAGGTCGGGAGAGACTCAAGGTGACTGAAGGAAATCTCCTTCCTGGGGAGCAGAGGCCTAGAGGCAGAGAGAAGACATGGTCTGCAGCCCTAGAGTAAAGACCTCTAGACCCAAGGAAGCTAATGAGGGGCCTTCCCGCATGGCTCTGTGAGGACTGACCCTGATCTTAATGTTTTATGAATCTTCTCTCCTTTTGAGCCATTCAATGCCATTTGCCAAACGCCTTTTTTTTGCATCGGAGCAAGCACACATTAGAAACACTTTCAGCTGCAAGGAGAGTGCCAGCGGCAGCATCTTTTTTGTTCTTTTCTCCTGGAGCAGGCTGACCCTCAATTCCTGATCCTCGGTTCTACCTCCTCAGTGCTGGGATGAACCTGTAGTATCTTAAAACAGATGTGTGTATATCACTTGCATCCTTTGTTACCCAAATACTTTCTTTAAAATTTTTTATTTATGAGAGAGAGAGAGAGAGAGAGAGAGAGAGAGAGAGAGAGAGAGACAGAGAACATGCACGCTATGGTGTATAGGGTGGAGGTCAAAGGACAACTTTTGGATGTCAGTTCTCTCCTTCTACCCTGTAGACTTCTGGGCATCAAATTCAGGTTGCAGGTTTTCTAGCAGGCACCTTACCTGTTGAGCTATCTCACTGGCCCTCAAATACTCCTTATAAAATGGTTTCTTCATACAAAGACACAGGAAGGGACATGTTTCCCACTGTGTTGGTTGCAGATTAACCCACACATGGCAGAGCAGCATAAGAGAACCAAGCATTTGTCCATGGATCACCACTTGGGAGCATGTCATAGTTAAATACAGGTGTCAACATGATGGTTTGAGGGTTTGAGCTCTGGGCACATTTGTAGAAAATGAATAGTTGAGTTAAGCCTAGAATGAATCTGTAGGAGATTGTGTAGTTGATGGGGAAGGCCCAGTCCATAGTTGTTGGAACTAGGCCCTGGACATGTGAATAAAATACAGAGAGCTGGCTGAGGAAGTAGGCATCCTTGTGTACACTTGGCCAGACATGCTAGTCTGACAAGTAAGGACCGTCCCTCTCTCAGCTGTCACTTGGAGATGGTGTGGTCAGTTCCCTTGACCCTTTGGTGATGGTGCATGCTCTCCTGCCCAATGCACTAAGAACTGTAACCACAGTATTGTAAGAGAATAACCCCTTAAGCAGTTTTGTCATGACTTTATCAGCAACATGCAGAGTAACTGCAACACAGAAACTGCTTTCTTTAACACTTTTAAAATACGCTTTTACTGTTTTACCATAAGATGGGTCTATAACAAGTAACCACAAGGAATCAGGACTCTACCCCCTGAAAGACTGAAAAATAAAAATATAAAAGCACTCTAGTTTTAGAAATATTTATGAGAATATGCATGCCGGGTCACACAGGCATACAGGTGGAGGTTCGAGGACAATATTCGGAAGTCATTTGTCTCCTTTCACCATATGGGCTTCTGGGGATTGAACGCCATCAGGTTTGTAGCAGGTGCCTTACCTGCTGAGCTATGTCGCAAGCCCTGGGAACTATTTAAAGTCACCTCCCGTTTTACAAGGAAGAAAACAGTTCAGTGACTCACGTTTCAGGTCAAGGAGGCCAGTGTCACACGTGGACCAGTGATCAGTGAAATTCTGGCTGATGTGCGGTGAACTTTGAGCTTTAGGTGCATACATTTAAATAAAGCACGTATTTTAATTTTCTGGATCACACCAGCTGTCTCCAGACCCCCAGACAGGTCAGGATAGAAACCTGAGCCAGTCTTGGAACATACCCCTGTATTGAAAGAATGACCTGGACAACAACTGCTGTGATGTTCCATTTGATGTAGCCAATAGTTCCAGAACTTTCTGATTGAGATATATATATTTAAATCTAAGCCTTTTTTTCTTTTACAATGGTGGCTATGTCTTTATTATAGAAGAGAAATCAATTCTCCCGTTTGTGGTAATACTCCAGTCATCAGATGCACCCCCCAAAAAAACTCTGAAAAAAAAAAAACTAGTGTTCTCCTCCTCTGCCAAAGCTTTCTTGGCAGACTGTGTGATCTAACGCAGAGGGAGCTCAGTGTGTGTATGCGTATGTGTTTGTGTATGAATGTGTGTGTGTGTGTGTGTGTGTGTGTGTGTGCATGGGTATGTTTGCATGTGTGCATGTGAAGTTATAGCACTGTTCCTCAGGTGCCACCCACTTTATATTTTGAAACAGGGCCTCTTCATTGCCTGGAGATTGCCTGTTAGGTGAGACTGGCTGAGCATTGAGCCCCAGGGATTATGCTCACTCCCTGTCCCCAGTGCCAGGATTATAGGCGAGCACCACCACACTTGACTTTTTAAATGTAGGTTTTGGGGGCCCAAACTAGGGTCCTCATACTTGTGTAGCAAGATCTTTATTGACTGAGCCATCTCCCTTGCCCCTAGTAGTAAGGGTTCTTCCTTTCCTTTTCCCTTTTTCCTTTTTCCTTTCCTTTCCTTTTCCCTTTTTCTTTCCCCTTTCCCTTTCCCTTTTCCTTT
This sequence comes from Typhlomys cinereus, assembly GCA_023101885.1. NCBI lineage: Eukaryota > Metazoa > Chordata > Mammalia > Rodentia > Platacanthomyidae > Typhlomys > Typhlomys cinereus. The sequence continues at coordinate 259,874 of JALPQD010000338.1, forward strand.
CTCCCTCCCCCTCCCCCTTTCTCCCTTCCCTTTCTTTCCCTTTCCTTTCCTTCCTCTTTCTTTTTTCTCTTTTTCTTTCTTTCTTTCTTTCTTTCTTTCTTTCTTTCTTTCTTTCTTTCTTTCTTTCTTTCTTTCTTTCTTTTCTTTCTTCCTTTCCTTCTTTTTCTTTCTTTTCTAATGTTTCTAATGTTCTCTTAAAGTTTCATACACAAATGCAGTGATTATGATATTTTCATACTCGGCCCCCACTCTTCCCATTGCTACCATTCTTCTTCCCTACCAGTCTCCCTGCCACTTTAATTTCTCTTTGTATGTGTGACCCACAAGGTATCACCTGGGTTGCTTTTGATGTCATGTGCCTGGGCACTTGTGGAACATGGATCTTGTATCAGTGGGTATGCCATTGAGGAAGATATCTTCCCTCCCCTCTCCCACTCTCTAGTATTAATCCTCAACAGAGGTGTGGGGCCTCTGGAGATGTAAGGGCTTTTCCAAGATAAAGAAAAGGCCAGCATCTAGACTGTGAGATGTATCTAGTGTGCACATGTGACCTTATCACAGCTTGTGGGATGCACATATGTGGGAGACAAAGAGACTGAAATGTGAAGGGGATTGGAACGTGAGGGGGCTAATGATGGTATATAGGTATATAAGGCAACACCCCTCTGTGCTTGGAGCTCAGGTTTTATACATGAATCTGCTGCATCCATCAGCATCAGTACACTGATTCCTGGAAGAAAGCCTCCATATCTCCCTTCCCAGTGCCGGCAGTCCTCAGGCAGCCCGAGACACCCTGACCAGCTTTTAGCATTAGTATTGTAGCTGGCTGTCCCATTTGTCCTTAAACGGTTGCTTTGAACAGTTCAAAGAATAATTTATGATAGATGTGCTTTGGGTTTTATATTTTCCATGTATCTGTGTGTGTGTGGGGTGCATGTATGTGTGTGCGTATGTGTGTGTGTTTGCATGTGTTTGAGGATATATATACACGAGTGCACTTCAGTGTGTGTGCCTGTAGAGACACAAAGGTGATATCTGGAGTCATCCTCTATTACTCTTTCAACTCAAGTCATTAGAGCTAGTCTGACTGACCAACTGGTTTTGGGTATTCCCAAGCTCGGTCTTCAAAGGACCAGAATTGCAAATGGGCTGCCTCACCTACCTGGCATTTTTATGTGGGATCTGGGGATCCGAACTCAGGTCCTTCCGTCTTTGAGGCAAAAGTTTTAACCACAAAGCCATCTCCCCATCCTGTGCTTTTGGTTTTAAGTCAGTGAATTTAAGTAAACAGCAAGTAAGAGTCAAAGAATAAAGAGCAAGCAACAAACAGAGAGAAACAGGCAGACATCAAAACACTATGAGATCAGGTACTTAACAATATCTGCAGACAGTTGCCGCAGCTGGGTTGAGAGTGACCCAAGGCAGTGGCATCCCACTGGGACCCACAGTGTCCATCTGGTAGCAGCCAACTGGGCTACCCAGCTGAGAGCCCCAGAGAGAAGGTTCCTTCCATCCTCTTCATGGATGAGCTCCAGGCAGTGGGAAGGAGGGAAGGAAGAAGCTTCAGTGGGGAAGGAGAGGGGGACACTGCTTCCTCAGGCGCTGCCTTCTCAGCCCCACACCTCTTGGTTTGGGGAGGGAAGAGGGTCGTCCCAATTTCAGTCACCTTCCTCACATTTGGCTTGAAAGCAGGAAGCAGCAGGCTCTCTTCCCCCACCCTCCACTTCACAGTGGCCCGAAAGACAGCCCTTCTGTGAAACCCTCCCAGATGGTCCTTGAGGGAGGCCGACTCATACGGTGCTTCCCAGCACTCAGTCTATACTGAGAAGTGGGCAGGGAAGAGGGTTTGAAATGACTAGAGCTCAAGTGATCACTAGATTGGTCTTGTTTGACTGAAAGAAAGAAAGCCGAGGCCAGAGAACTTCAGAAAGTTATGTTTAGTATCACTGGGCCCCGCTCTTATGATACACATTGTATTGTGAATTCTCAGGGTTCACCTAAGCTTGCTGAAGCCCTCCCTCGGCTCAGACCCAAACACCTTTACATCAAGTGTCTTCCAAAGCCCTTGTCTGGGGTCAGACTGGACCTGGGCCTTATCCTGCCCTGAGGTCTGGCTGCACAGGGACCTTAGGCTACCATAGTCATGGGCCTCTTGCTGTGTGAAGCAATTGCTAGTCAGCGTTTCTTCTCTCTTCTTCTTTTGTCTTCTCTCCTCCCCTTTCCTCCCCTCCTCTCCCCTTCTCTTCCTTTCCACTTCCAGGTCCTGTGATGGGGGCTAGGCAGATGGGTCAGTGGGCAAAGTGCTTGCAGTACAGGTACAAAGACCCGAGTTCAAATCCCCAACACTCCACCTTTAAGATTGTGGCTGTGTATATCTACAACCCCAGCACTGGAGAGAGAGACGGGAGGATTCCAGTGGCTTGCTGGCCAGCCAGTCCAAGCAGTGAACTCCAATGTGGGAGACCCTGACTCAACAACAACGAACAAACAAAAGATGAAAAGTGATTAAGGAAGACACTTGCTGCTGTCCACCTGTGGCCTCTATAGTCACACCTGCCACATGCATGCACACATACATTGTACTATCACACACAGACTTTTCATCTAAAGAAAGGTTGTCTTCCTATCTGCATTGTCTTCCTATCTGCATCTTCCTATCTGCACAGAACCATTGTTGGCAGCCCAGTCCAGCCCCTGCTCCCACTTTGCTCCCCAAATCTCCCTGTCCTAACTAGAAACAGGAAGTTCCCATCCCCCCATCCCCTCACCCCAGGGGGATTTCCAGGTCAGCCTGTCTAGTTTCAACCAATGCTAACCCTATTTCTGCTCCTGTGTCAGCCCAAGGACTGGGGCACAGCTGTTCACAGGGTGTCTTCTGAGGATGAGAGGCCTGCGCCCCAGCAATGCAGCAGGCAGGCGAAACCACGTAAAAACGAAACCTCAGGGGTGACCTTGTTAACATATGAGTTCTGACCCGAGGAGCAAGTTGTGGAAGAGGCCAGGCAGTCAAGAAGGGAGTGGGTGACAAAAAGTCACCGAGGGTACAGCTGGCAGCAGGGTCTTGGTGACCAGGTATGATTCACCTGTTGCCTTGAGGATGGAAAGGCAGGGCAGGAGGCAGCATGCTGACTGACAGCTGCTCCCACTAGTCAATTCCTCGTGCTGATTGAGTAAAGCTGCTCGTTCACACTAGTCAAGTCTCGTGCTGATTGGGTAAGAGCTGCTCACACTAGTCAATTCTTCATGCTGATTGGCTGCTCATGCTAGTCAATTTCTCATGCTGATTGGGTAAGAGCTGCTCCCACTAGTCAATTTCTCTGGCCCTTCATGGCTGCTGACTTGTGTCAACTTGTAGTTAGAGCCTGTTGGTTTCTATAAAGGAGTTAAGTTATAGCCCTGGCAGATCTGAGTACTGAACTGTGGGTCCTGCTGCAGGCTTGTTGATTGACTATCTTAGTCAATTTTATCTTATTAAGTTTCTAGCAGAATACTGTAGACTGGACAGTTTATTTTATTTATTTGTTTGTTTATTTAATGTGTGTGTGTGTGTGTGTGTGTGTGTGTGTGTGTGCTTACTAGAGTGCATGTGCCTGTGGAGGCCTGAGGGTGACATTGAGGATCACCCTGGATTGCTCTACCTCTTTATTACTTTGCTCCCACCCTCCACCTTCCAGGGGCAGAATTACAGGTCACTGCCATATCCACATGGCATTTTACATGGGACTTGGGGAGCTGATCCCTCAGGCCCTTTTGCTTGTGAGGCAAAGACTGTAACTCCTGATCATTTCCTCTGTCCAATAATTTATTTTTTATTTAATTGATTTATTGTTCGAGATATGGCCTCAGGGTCTCACGTGGTGCAGGCCGGCATCAGATTTACTGTGAGACTGAGGACGACCTTCGACTTTTGATCCTCCTGTCTTCCTCCTCTCTCTATCTCTGTAAGTTCTGGGATTATAGGCATACTCTGCCATGCAGCACATACATACAGGTGGAGCCCAAGACTCCCTGCATACTAGAGATGAAGCTGCATCCTGGACCTGAGAGAGAGAGAGAGAGAGAGAGGCGCAGCGAGCAATCAATAATGACATCAGATACATCTGCACGGGCAGAGAACCCCGTGACCTAATCATCTCCTAAAGGCCAGGTGTCAACTTGACAAATGAGGGCTGGATCTTTTGGCATACTTAGGAAGAATTAGTTCAGAGAAACCCTGAGCAAGCCTGTGGGAGATGATCTAACTGATGTGAGAAGACCCAGTCTGTGGTGGGCGGGACCACTCCCTGGGCCGGTGGAGGAGATGGAGAGAGCTGGCGCGGTGTTTTGGTGTACTGACATGCAGGCATGCAAGAACGCTGTGGATACCACGTGGCCAGGTCCCTCAGCTCCTGGCGGTGGTGTGAGCTCTCCTGTCATGCTGATGAAGTGCAATTGATAATTAAAAGCTGAATAAACCCGTTGTTCCCCTAAGTTGTTTGGGTTCTGTTTTCATTCAGCAACATGAAGAGTAACTGCTACAGGCCCTTAAGATGGCTACAGTGACCAACACAGGGGATGAGCATTCGGACCACAGCAAGGATGCTGCCAGCTCTGCTGTCATCACAAATACTAAGTCAGTGAGAGCCTTGCAGTCTACAGAGACTTATTGGGGCTCCTATTCCCCTTGTACAACGTGGTCAGGGGCTCTGCTCCCCAGTTGCATGGAGGTGAGTGAATACTCAGGAGTATCAACCTGTGGCTCAGGATGGCTAGCAACAAAACCATTGCACAACTGCAAACTTAAAGCACGATGAGGTGCGTGCTTTTTGGTGTGTGAGTCTCTCTGTATTTGTATACACATTTGTGTGTGTGTGCATGTGTGTGGAGGCCAGCGGTCAACCCTGGCTGTCATTCCTCAGAAGTCATCCTTAGTTTCTGAAAACAGAGTCTCTCACGGACCTGGAGCTTTGCCAGGGAGCCCAAGGATATCCTGTTTCTGCCTCCTCAGTGCAGGGACCACCGCACCAGTTTTCTTTCTTCAAATTAGGTTATGGGGATCAGATTTGGAACCTTTCCTTCCCTCCCTCCCTCCCTCCGTTTCTTCCTTTCCCCTCCCCTCCCTTGTTCTCCCCTCCCCTCCCTCCCTCTCTCCTCCTCTCCCCTCCTTTCCTTCCTCTCCTTCCCTCCCCTCCCTTCCTTTTCCTTCCTCTCCCTTCTCCTCTCCTCTCCTGTCTTCTCTCCTCTTTCCTCCCTCCTCTCTCTCCTCTCTTCTCTCCTCTGTCCTCTCCTTTCCTTTTTCTTTATCCTTTTCCTTTCTTTTCCTTCACAGAACTCCTGGCCTTGAACTTTGGTTCAGAGAAGCCCAGAGACTGAGCACCCGTGCACCCCCTTAGCAAACTCCTTTTTCCTGGAACATCACAGCAAACCCCTTTTGAAGTGGAAGGTCCTGAAAGGGATGGTTGTGTGCCTGCTGGGACCCCCCCGGGCTTTCAACAAGAGTCATTTGAGGAGCTGCAATTGGCCGCAGATACAGAAAACAGTTGTGATTTCTACAGGGTGGATCTGGCTGCTGTTGAAACCTGGTATCTCCCCTCTGATTTTGCCTTTTATCTTTTCCCTGAGACTTTATTTGGTTGCTTTGCAGCTCCAACCCACAACAGTTTGAATAGTTCCCTTTGAACAGTTTACTTCCAATATTTTAATTGAGAATTCCAAATGATGTCTTGAACTTTCTTGGGAAAGAAAGTTGACACACACACACATATATATATTTATATGAAATATGTTAATATATAAAATATATATGATAGGAAATATGTTAATATATAAAATATATAGTATGAAATGTTAATATATATAAATGTACAGATCATGACTTATAGATTTGTTTATTTAATACAAATGAAAGTACCATCCATTCTCTGGCTGACTCTAGATTTTTGGCTTAGTCATTTCTCTCTTCCTTAGCTTCCCCCTATACAAAGCAGACCAGTCACAGGACTTAAAAGTTTCCATAGAGATTAAATGCTTAACATAAAAAAAATGGCCTGGACACTATGACTATCTAGTTGGGCAGATGTTGACTCAAACAGACGTGAAGCAACTATTCACACGGGCTGAGCAGATGGCTCAGTCACCGAAGCGCTTGTCTCGGCAAGGCAAGGGTCTGACTCCGATTCCCAGAACCTATGTTGAAAGAGCCGGCATAGCGGTTCACACTTATAACCCAGCCCTGGGGAGACAGGCAGAAGGATCCCTGGGGCTCGCCCGCCAGCCAGTCTAGTCAAATTGGTGAGTTCCAAGTTCAGTGAAAGATCTTGGCTCAAAAAATAAGGTTGAGGGCGATAGGGAAGGCACCTGATGCCAACCTCTAGCAAGAGGTTTATTCTAGCTTATGATGTCGTAATGAGTCGAGGGAACTGGCCCCATCAGAAAGATTGGGGTGTGGGGAGGGACATACCTTCTAGCTGACTACTCTGCTAAATTCCAACCAGCTCTTTTTCTCTCTATCTTATCCACCTGGACCAGGAAATGATCCCACCTACCGCAGATTGGGTCTTCCCTCGTTAATTAGGCAGTCTCCTACAGGCTTGATTTATCTAAGTAATTCTTCATAGTTGTGCCTGAAGCCTCAGTTCTCAGTTGTCATATTGACACCTAAAACTCATCACCACACACTGACAAGCGAATTTTTACCTGCCACATGGCTCTCTGCTGGGATCACCTGTCACATGGAGCTCTCTGCCCCTGGAGAACCACTCATTCCTCAAAGAGCAGTTCTTGGAACAATGCACTTTGTGTGTGTGTGTGTGCCTGCACACATGAGCATATGTGTATATGTGTGTGCATGTGTATTTATGTGTATCTGTGTCATGTGTGTGTGTTTGTGTGTGTGAGTGAGAGAGAGGAGGGGGAGAGAGAAATGGAGGAAGGGAGAGAGAGAGAGAGAGAGTGAGAATACTTGTGTTTTCCAGAGTCCAACTCAGCTGCTGCACCTCAGGCACAGTCCACTTTGCTCCTTGATACAGAGCCTCTCCGTGACCTGGAATTTGCCAAATAGGCCAGGCGGCCAGTGAGCCCCTGAGCCTGGGATTATGAGTGAGCACCACTGTGCCTAGCTGTTTTTATCTGGGTTCTGGGGATGGAACTCAGATCCTCGTGCTTGCACAGTGGGGCCTTTACCGACAGCCCTGGCCCTGGCCTCTGATGCTGTCCTACTTGGGGGGAAGGAGGTTCATGCTTTAACTCTGCTCTCACCCTCTGAGTACTTCCAAGTTGTTTCAAGAATCCAGACTCACAGGGATGCCGCTGTGTGAGTGAATTTAGAATCGACAGCAAGCAGTGGCTTGCAGGTAAACACTTACATGCATGTTGTAGGCCAAACTGTGGATAAGTAAAATTCACTTGTCCATGTGTGGCAAGATAGGGAGGGAGCATCTGAGCCTACGGGGGCTTGGGGCATCTCTAAGGGGACTTGAGAACAGGCGTGCAAATCATCAACTGTCAGACCCACGCACCTGGAGTAAGCTCCTGAGCTCCATGACCCTCAGGGCTCCAGTTCAGTTCTGGGCCTTTGAACAGACACACCCCGGCAAAATATGTGCAAGCTTGGCGATCTGAGTCCAGACCTCCCGTGGAGGCTCCAAGGGAGGAAAATCTATTGATACGTGGATCACACTCCCCCACTGTTTCCCTCCAGGCTTCACCTCACTTCTCGTTCATTTCTGTTTGCTTGTATTGGGAGGTGGGAGGACCAGAAAATCTCCTCCCTGGCTTGGCCTCTCAGTTCCTGGGTTTCTGGGGTGTGTGTACCGCTTTGATTTTGGATGGCTGGAGCCAAGGCAGGAACTAGCTTACCTCTCCTGTTTAATAAGTAGGAAGAGGAGCTGGAGGAGCTGTTGTTCAGTGGGTAGAGCGCTTGCCCAGCATGAAGGAAGTCCTGGGTTTGATCCTCAGCACCGCTCAAAGTAGGCATATATCCTCAGCACTCTGGAGGTACAGGCAGGAGTTCAAAGGCCATTCTCTGCTACATAATGAGTTCAGGGACAGCCTGAGCTAGGCAAGACTATAAAAAAAGTAAATCCAGGAGAATGTTTGTTTCATAAAGAGTGGAGAGACAGACTTAAAAGGCACACAACTTAACGTAGCCTCACGCACAATTTAACATTTGATTTTGGGTTGTACCTTTTGCTAGGTTGGGAGGGAAATCTGACAATATGTGAAGGCCGCTTGGAGGTCTGTTATAAAGAGAAGCTAACATGAGGGAAAGACTTAAGACATATGAGTATATTAGACCCAAGGGTCTGGTGGCCAAGGGAACCAGAGTTTAACCTTAAGGTAGGAGAACATCAGAACAGAAGAATGTCATTCAAAAGATAGTTCTCTCTCATGGCCAATTAAGGTGGGAGGTCATGGATTTGGGATGTGTGGTCTATTCCAGGAACTGCCACATTCCAACTAGGGGGGAGGAAGCTGTGGAAAGATCCCAAGCTCAGGCTGGGGAGATGGCTCAAGGGTTAAGACTCTGCCTCACAAGTAGAAGTTCCTGAGTTTGGATCCCAGGTCCCATGTAAAAAACGCCAGGCGGAGCTGGTGGCAGCTGCACTTCTGGCCTTGGTGGGCGGAGCCTGGGAAAGCCCAGAGCGAAGCAAGGAGGTAGAAGTAATCCAGGATGATTCTCTGGGTCCTCCACACACAGTGCCCTCTGACACACACACACACACACACACACACACACACACACACACACACACACACTCTAAAAAAAAAACAGATCTCAAGCTCATTTGGGAGCTTTAAGGGATTATGACAACTACATTAAAAAACAGCAAGTATGGTATAGAGTGCCCTGGGATGAGCATTCAAGATTACGGAGCACACACTTACTGACAGATGCTTCTAGAAATGAGATGATCAGGTAGGCAAGGAGAACAGGCTTGACTTGGACGAAAAGGGCAAACTAGGGAAACATCTGAAAGCTCAAGGCAACCTCAAGGATGAAAGCAAGAGGAATGGCTGAGATTAAATTCAGATTAAATAAATTCAGAAAAGAGGGGCAGAGTTAGGGTTGATTAATGTCAAAAGCTGATTATCCCTGGCAGAAGGAGGCACACTGCCTTTATTTAACTGCTCTCTCTCTCTCTCTCTCTCTCTCTTTCTCTCTCTCATGTATCCCCAGCTATCCTCAAACTCATGATCCTCTTGTTATCCATCACCGACCCACTGTGAACATACAATGAAAACATTTGACCAGCATGATAGTTTGCCAGGTAAAGGCATTTGATGACCTGAGTTCAGTTACCAGAACCTGCAGGGCATGGGATGAGCTGCTTGCAGGATGAGAAGAGATGAGAATCAGATGTCAGGCATTTGAGACCTGGTAATAAAGGAGATAGGTCCCCTAGAGTCCTGAGGGGCTGGGGGGTGTGCATCTCGGTGGTGGAGTGCTCACTTTCCTTGTATCACGAAGCTCTGGGTTCGATCCTTGCTACCTCAGAAAGGAGTTGGGAAGTCTGACAGCCATTATCAAAGACAAATGGTCGAAAATAGACACAAAGCCCGGCAGGAGTCTCTTCACAAAGGAAACCGCCACGTTCAGCGTTCTGTGGCAGGCACAAATGTGCTGAGGTAGTAGGAAGTCTCCAGCTGCAGCCGAGACAGTTATAGCAGGAAAATAATCACTGGGGGGAGAAAGAACGTTCTTGCATTATAATTACTAGAAACCAAAAAACAAAGAGCCCCCCCCCCAAAGCCCCACACTCCCTTGGGAAGCCTGGCATGAAAAGTAAAGGCAGAGAGGTTGAGTCACGTGGTGGTGTGTGCGTGTTGGAGTGTGCAGGCTCCCCTGTTTCTACAAGCTTGTGCCAGGATTGCTTCTGCAGCTGGTAGACAGCTCTGTCCAGTCCACAGCAGAAGACCCTATCATGCTCATACCTTGTGAATTATTAGTCTTTTATTTTGAGTCACAGTCTCACTGTGTAGCAGAGGCTGGGCTGAAACTCTCTATGGAGCTCAAGCTGGCCTTGTGTTTTAATTCTTTTACCTTCATCTCCTGACTGTGAGTGCAGATGACAGGCACTAACATGTCTGACTAATTGAAGAGAAAGAGAAAGAAAGACAGAGACAGACAGACAGCCAGACAGAGACAGGCAGGCAGCCAGACAGACAGACAGACAGGCAGACAGAGATAGAGACCCTATGGAGGGCCAGGGAGATGGCTCAGTTAGCAAAATGCCTGCTTCACAAGCTTGGGAACCTGAGCCAGCCGCTCCTAACTGGTGGTTCCAGGCTCCTTCATTGAGAGACCCTGTCTCAGAAAGCAAGGTGGGAAATGGCTGAGGAAGGCATCACCATGAACCTCTAGTATCCACATGCACAGGGATACATACAGAGACGTAAAAAGAATCTATGGGAAGAAGCCACATCACATCCCCTTCTCCCCACCTCTCAGACTCATGAGAACTAATAGAGAAGAAAAAGAAGATGCTATTCTCAATGGTATACCCACCGATTTATAATACTTGCTGGAGTATGAATCATGTCAGGCATATGACATCAAAGACAAACTAGATGAAACACAGTGGGCCACACAAGTAAAAAGACTTGAAAATAGAGGAAAGTGTGACAAGGGAGATGAAGGGCTGTTAGGGGAAAAGGAGGGGGTAGGGGAATGGAGATTAAGGGGAGAGAAAAAAGAAAAATAAAATGATTAAAAAAATCTATGGGAGAGTTTATTGGAAAAACAGGAAAGTAATTATTATCTTCTACATAGCAGCTGGAGGAAATATTGTCATCGACTAAATTTTTTCAAACCGCTCTCCTTAAGTTCTTTTCAATTGTGTGAGCATTAGTGTGTGTTGTTTGTGTGTGTGGTATAGGTGTAGTATATGTGGTATTCGTGTTGTATGTGTGTGATGTACGTGCATGTGAAATTTTTGTGTGCATATGTGGGGTGTATGTGTGTGATGTACATGCATGTGAAATTTTTGTATGTATATATGGGGTGTGAGTATGTGTGTGCACACATGTGTGATGTGTTTGTGTGCATGTACATGTATATGTATCTGCATATGTATGGCGTGTGTGTGTGTGTGTGTGTGTGAGAGGGTGTGTGAGTGGTGTGCTTTCTTTTGGATTGAGTGTGGCACATGCGGGTGGTACATGCCCAGATGTTTACATGTGGAGACTGAAGCAGGATGCCGGGTGCTGTCCTCCATGGCTCTCCACCTTGCTGCCTTGACACAGTCTCTCACTGAGCTGTGGGCTTGCCATCTTGCCTTGGCTGGCTGGCCAGCGAACTCTTGGAAATCTGCCTGTCCTGTGTGCCAGTGCTAGGGTTATGACATAGGCAGCCATCTCTGTGTTTCGTGCGGCCACTGAGGATTAGAACTTTGCTCCAACACTCCTTGCATTTCCCTCAGGCATCCTGGTTCCCCAGAGCATTAGAGAATGCGGGCGATTGTCAGAATTCCCCTTTGCCCTCCTCCTGTTAAACTCGAGGAAGAAAGGACAGTATTTCTTGCAACATACCTGTGTTATCTTCCTGACCAGAAGGACCACCACGGAACTTTCCTCATTCATATGTGCCTGCATGTGACAAAGTTATCCAGGAGGGGAAGTTGAGAGCCCAAGCCTGGGCCATTTGTATTCTGTTTTTGGTCCTTCTCAGTTCATTTATGGTGTCGGCATTTTAAAAGGCCCTTGGATACTGCAACCAGACCCTGCAAATGTCAGCAGACTGAACCAGTCGCCCATGCTGATGGATAGATGAGGCAGGACAACAGCTCTACTCAGGGCTGCCAGACCTGGTTCCCAGATGCTGGGCATGGCTCAGACACCAGCTGGGTGACTCTGGGAACAGCTGGGGTGGAGAGAGAAGCCTTGGCTTCTGTGCTTTCCTTTTAACAACATTCAGGCTCTCTCCCAAAGCAGCCCAGAAGCAGATCACTAATCAACAGTGTGGTGGGGAGGAAATGGCGGTGCTTGGGATGGGAGACTGTGTGTATATGAGAAGGGTCAACTTGGAAAAGGCTCTCTGAGCCTGTGAATAGCAGAAGAATAAGATGTAGCTTCCGGGTTGGAGAGATACTTTGGGGGTCCTGAGTGCAGATCTCAGGTCCCACATAAAAAACACCAGGCAGAAAGGCATTAGCCTGTACTTCTGGCCCTAGTGGGTGGAGCCTGGGAAATCCCACAGTGAAGCCAGAAGTGAAGGAGAAGCAATCCAGGATGATTCCCAAAGTTACCCTTCGTTCTCCAGAGGGACATACAGTCCCCTCACACACACACACACACACACACACACACACACTCATGCACACACACAATACAGCTTCCAGGCCTGGAACTGTGGCTCAGATGGTAGAGTGCTTGCCTAGGGAACCTAGCTAGGGTTCTATCCCAGCACTGCATAAAGTGGGCACAGTGGTGCACCCTTGTCATCTCAGTACTCAAGAGAACGCAGCTCAAGGTCATCTTTGGCTACATACTTGAGTTTGAGCCCAGCCTGGGCTATATGAGATCCTGTCTCATAAAGAAAAAAAGAATAATATTTAAAAAAGATCCACGAGAGAGCCTTTGTTTCTGTTGTAGTCACTTTTCTCTTATTCTGAGGTACAACTTGTACATGACTTATGGAGATTTATTCAGTTTACGGTCCCAGAGGAAATATAATTGTGATAGTTGGATACAGGTGTCAACTTAACAATTGAAGGCTCCAGCTCTGAGCACATTCGTGAAGTGTTAGTAGTTGAGTTTAGCCTTGAGAAAGCCTGCAAGAGATTGTCTAATTGATGGGGAGGGCTCAGCCTTTGGTGGGTAAGACTTTTCCCTAGGCAGTCAAATAAGATGGAGAGAGGTGATTCAGGGACTTGGCATTCTTTGGCATACTTGGTCAAACATACTATCTCTCAAGTGAAGTCTGTCTGTCAGCAGTCCCATGGATATGGTATGGCCAGTTCCATTAGCTTCTGGTATCAGTATGAGTCTTCAGACAAGCTGGACTAACAGATGTAACTGGACAATTGTAGGCAAGAATGAAACTCTTTGCTCCCCTTAAGTTGTTTTTGATTTTATTGGCAACATGCAGAGTAACCGTGACAGTAGTCTGTATGGCAGGAATCATACAGCAGAAGGCATTTCTGGAGGCAGAAGCAGAAGGCAGGTTTGAGTCACTGCAGCCATCAGGAGGCAGAGAGAGAGCAAGAGAGTGAGAAGGAAGCAGGGCTGGGCTACTAAACCTCAAGGCCCACTCCCAATGACTTTCCTTTCTCCAGCAAGGTTCTGCCTCCTAAAGGTGCCACCACCTCCCAAACATGAACCTGTGGGGGTGGGAGGAAGGACCAACTCACATTCCAATGACAAATCTCTTCTACCACTTGGAGATTGGAGTGGGAAGGTGCCATCTATAGACTAGGAGTCAGGCCCTTGCCAGACCCCCAGTTTGCCAGACACTTTGATCTTCAACTTCCCAGACAGCAGAACAGTGAGAGCTTTCAGTGTGATTTGTTATCACTAAACTTAAAGTGGGGCTTTGATGTGTGTGTGTGTGTGTGTGTGTGTGTGTGTGTGAGAGAGAGAGAGAGAGAGAGAGAGAGAGAGAGAGAAAGAATGCATGCCATGGCACATAGGTGAGGTGGGCGTCAACTTTCAAAAGTTCTCTCCTTCTACAACCATTGGGATTCAAATTCAAATCATCAGGTTTGCAAGTAGGCAGCTTCCCTGCTGAGCTACTAGTCAGTCCCTGCAAGGTTCTGCTAATTTTTAGAGGGATATGTGTAAGCCAGGCAAGGATCTTTGGCAGATAGGGACTCTATTTCCTTTTTTTGTTCTTTTGTGTTTCGTGTGTGTGTGTGTGTGTGTGTGTGTGTGTGTGTGTGTGTGTGCACGCGCACACGCACGCGCGCCTGTGGAGGTCCAAGGGTGGCAACAGCAATCATTCTGGATTACTTTACCTCCTTATTCCTTTACTCTGGGGTTTTCTGGGTTCTACCTTCCTAGGCTAGAAGTGCAGGCCACCATCATCACCACCTGTTTTTTTTACATGGAATCTGGGGATCTGAACTCAGGTCCTTCTGCTTGCAAGGCAAACGCTTAACCCCTGAGCTATCTCCCCAGTTCAGATAGGGCCTACTTCATTCAGTCCCAGTCAACCTTGAGCTCACTATGTATCTGAGAATGACCTTGAGCTCCTGATCTTCCCGCCTTCACCTCCCCAGTGGTGGGATTAGAGGCCTGTGCTACCACACCCAGTTTACACCCTAGCTTTGGTGGGGTTGGATTAGTCACCCTGAAACCAGGTTATAACTGAGTTTCTTCTTGCAGTCCTAGGCACAGTGTGTCCTCCCAAGCCCTGATGGCTGCACCATGCCGTGACCAGAAGCAGAGCAATGTCTTCCTAACACTGTAAACCACCCTCTCTGTGTTACAAATTACCCAGTCCTGGGTATTCTGCTATAGCAGCAGGAAATGAACTGAGACACCAATTCATTCATGTTAGCATCTAGGGAATGAAGCAGAGAAATACCCTAGATGTACACAGCAACATGGAGTGATAAGAGCCTTCTACGCATACGCCCAGCCCACAGGGGATATCATCTAGATACAGCACTTCAGGTTTCTGAAAGCACCAGAGAGCTTGAATTTTGGCCACAAGAGACAGGATCTTGCTAAGTGTAAGTTCCTTTGAACTATTGAGAGTGTATTGAGGAGTGGCTGGGTGGGCATTCAGAGCACTAACTTGGCCGTGGGAAACTTCTGCTCACCCCAGTCCAGCTGCTTGGCCGGGGGAAAAAGATAATTAAACCTCACAAAGCCCCTTTACACCCTTGAAGCCCCTTCAGTTCCTGGTTGGCCAGGTGCTACTCTGGGGTATGATTCTTTGAGTTCAAGCCTTTAAGCTAGCCTCAGTGTAAGCCAGGCGAGGTAGCTGGTCGGTTAGCTCTTGATTTCCATTCATTGCTTTGTGTGTGTGTGTGTGTGTGTGTGTGTGTGTGTGTGTGTGTGTGTGTTTCAGTTTTTATTTATACAGGGTCTCATGTATCCTAGATTGACGTTGAACTCACTATGTAGCTGAGAAATAGCTGAGGACAACTTTGAACTCCTGGTCCTTCTGCTTCTACCTCCCGAGTGCTGGAATGACAGGTACCATGCATGTTTTATGCAGCACTGGGCATCAGAACCAGGGTTCTGTGCATGCTGGGTAGTGAGCACTCAGCTGCAGCCCCAAACCCTCCATGTATGCTTACAAAGACAGCTTAAAAAAGGACTCCAGGCTTCGGGAAACACCTAGGTCGGCAAAGTGCCTTTACCGCAAGCATGAGGACTTGAGTTCAAGCCCCAGTGCCCACGTATAAAAATCCAGGCATGTTGACATGTACTTGTAACCCCAGCACTGGGGAGGTGAAGTGAGGCAGATTCCTGGGGCTTGCTGGTCTGTCAGTCTAGCTTATCAGAGAGTTCCACGTCCCAGGGAGAGTATCTCAAACAAGGCAGAAAATATCTAAGGAATAACACTCAAGTTGGACTTTTGGCTTACACTCACACACACACACACCACAGGTACACACATACATACCACATATACACAAAGCACACATACACACATGTACTACATAACATATACACACACCGAGCATACATATACACTATACTATATACTACACCACACACATACATACACACACAGAGCACACACATACTATACACAGAGACACACCACATACACACAGCATCCCACACATGCATACTAAATATACATACTACACATACATAACATACCACATGTGTATACTACACATACACTGCACACACATATCACGCAGACATACGACACACATACCACCTACATACACCATACTACACATGCATACCACACACACTCACACATGTGTGCGTGCGCACCATACCACACATGCATACCATACACACCACACATACCACACACAGACATGTCTCACACACACACACACACACACACACACACACACATACACCACATATCACATACATACACCTTACCACACCATACATTCTGTACACATACCTAGGAAGGTGACCAAAAGATTACTTCCCATGGCATCTCGCTAATCCCTTTAGCTGTTCTCCTTTCTTTATTTCTGACTGTTTTTCTGTTTTCCTCAGGTGTATATTCTGCATCAACCCTGATCCTGTCACTCCATGTCTGATTCGCTTAAGCAGACCCTCTATCACCCTCAGCTGCTCGTGTCAGATGCAAAGTGCAGAGCTTAAAAAAAAAAAAAAAACTGTCAAGAGGGAAAAATCGACCAACAGTGACTGGGCGGAGGGACCCAGGTTTACACAGCTTCGGACCTCGTCCAGCTTCTGATCAGAGGCATGAGAGATGGGAGTGTTCTCCTCCTTCTTCCCCCACAGCCTGGTCTCATTCAGACCCTGTTTTTCCTTTGCTTGAAGATATCCAAGTCCTATTGCTGGTGAGCACTTGTGCTGTTTGTGACACTTCCCCAATAGACATGAGCTTAGAGACAGCCAAGAGAGCCAGAGATCCTCGCTAGAGAAGACACGTTCCCAAACCTCACATCTGGGCCTTGCAGCTGGAAGGAGGGAGCGGCCCAAGTGTCATCAGAGGCTGTGGACCATGCCAAGTGAGGGTGGAAATTACGTGCAGAGCAGATGCCGCCTCCAACATTAGATGGGCCATGTGGCTGCTCAGGAGAAACAAAGATGTGCCTGAATGGTCCCTGGAAAATGCTCAGGACTGTTCCCAGCATGTGACTGGGATGGATGCCCACCCCACACTGTTCATGTTCTTAATCATAATTAGTTGTTTGTGTATACATTTGTGAGTGTGCGCATGTGTGAGGCTGCACCTGCACACCTGTGCATGGATCATGTGTACATGTGCATGTGCCCATGTGCGTGTGTGTGTTGTATATATGTAGAGGCCAGAGGTCAACATCAGGTATCTTTTTCAATCTCTCTCTGACTTTTTTTTTTTTTGAGATAGGGTCTCTCACTGAATTGGGAGCTCATAAATGCATCTAGGCTGGCTGGCCAGGGAGCCCTGGGAATCCTCCTGTCTTTACCTCTCCAGCGTTCAGATCACATGGTGCTTTTTGTGTGGGTGACAAGAATTAGATTTGGTTCTCATGCACGCACAGCAAGGGCTTTATCAAGAGCCATCTCCCCAGCCTCCAAATGGTTCTCATTCTTTCCCGTGACTCTGAGGAGCAAAGCTGAAGTAGTGACAGGAGTTCCCCCTTCATGAAGACAGCAGGGGGAAGAAGTAACTTGAATTCCAGGGAGATGATGGCTCAGTGGTCAAAGTGCCTGCCAAACAAGCACAGCTACTTCAATTCCGGAACCCATGTTACCTGTAATCCCAGCATTTCCATGGTAAAACGGGAGACTTGCCAGAGGCTTGCATGCTGAGCCACAGAAACAAGGAATCCTGCCTCACTGAGGTGGAAGGAGAGAACTTGCTGCTGAATGTTGTCCTCTGATCACCACAGGCAAGCTATGACCTGTGCGCACACGTGTATGCGCGCGCACACACACACACGTCTCTAGAAGCTGGGCTTTGTGAAATACTCTACCTGGTCTTTTGGGTTTATGCTGCTCTCCTAGGCAGATTTGAGAATGCTTTGTGTGACAAGAGAATATGAAAGCAAGAACACACACCTGCTTATCTGCAGACCACAATCAATCACAGAGAATTAGTGCACTGTGAAGAGATATGAGGGAGGAGGGAGAGGGTGGGACAGGAAATTGGAAATGCTAATGACCACGAAGGCACCTTGTCCTTCCTTCCTTCCTTCTCCTCAATCAGATCGTCTCAAGATAAGCCACCCAGCATGGCAGACGGCCTTGGCTATCTCAGAATCACTTTGACATTATGCGGGAAGTGGGGGAGAAATATCAGCACCAGGCCAAAGGACCAATATTGCAGAAAATGACTCTATTACCATTTGTTATTTGCACAGCACATGCAGCCAAGAGAAAGGCCTTTTCTCTGTGTCTTCAATGCAGGTGAGAAGGAGACAGGATTCCTCTCATCTAAAAGATGGCTGGAAGGCTGGACATAAAGCTCAATTGGCTGGATGAGGTTTGTGTGGTAGTGGAGTGTGCAGAGGCTCAGGCCTCAGAATGGGCCTGCCTCAGAAACAAAGCAGTATCAAGTACACACACATACACATACATACATATACATATCACATACAAATACACATGCATATACACATGAACACATATGTATACACATATACATGCATACATCCATGTATAGATGCTTGAACACACTAGCACATGTATACAACACATATATATATTCCTATAGTCACACCTACACATGTATACACATACAGGCATACACAAATACACATAATACATATACACATGTCTACATATGTATACACATACACAAGTACACACATACATGTATATACATTTACATGCTCACAAATATACCTATATACTTCCACATGTATACACCCATACACACTC
This sequence comes from Typhlomys cinereus, assembly GCA_023101885.1. Taxonomy (NCBI): domain Eukaryota; kingdom Metazoa; phylum Chordata; class Mammalia; order Rodentia; family Platacanthomyidae; genus Typhlomys; species Typhlomys cinereus. Next base: position 278,333 of record JALPQD010000338.1, read on the forward strand.
TAATACAAGTATACAAACATACCTGTACACACAAATACACACACATCTATACATGTATGCACACATACATATATACACGGACACAAATATATAGACATACATGTACACAGAAATGTACACACATACATAGTACATCTGTTCATATATACACATATGCACACAAACATACACTTACACCTGAATACACACATATATACACACACACATGGATCTGAGACCATGAGGAGGGGCTCGGGTAGAGGAGGTGGGAGGGGATATGTAGCCTAAATCAGTTATTTTCCAGTAATTTACAAGGCTGAGATATTAATGGCATTGTTATTATTGTTGTCATTTGCCCTGACTCAGGTTGTTCTCTGACTTCCATATGCACATACACATACTTACCACCAAAGTCCCTCAAGGATCCCAGCCCATAGAGGCTCCGTCTGTTGTCACTAGTGACAGCTAGTCTTACCAGAGAGAGCCAGTGAGGCAAACAGGACCAGACCCCAGCAGAATGCCTGCCCAGCATGCGCCAGGCCACAGATTCAGTCCCCAGCATGGCAAAGCCAAAGCATGCCAGCTTTAAACCTTCCATAAGCTCTTCAGAGCCAAGGGAAAGTAGTATACACAGCACACCTCCACATCTCCAGGGATGACATGCGGATGGTGGTAAAGATGGGCGACAGCCACAGGAGGCAGGAGGGGCAGGAAACCCCAGAGGAGACCAGGGCAGAGCATATACTCGGAATCTTAAGGCTGGTGTGAGCAAAATGTACTGGGGTACTCCTTCGCTTGCATAAGAGTGGTCACAGACGTGTATGTGGTGTGTGTGTGTGTGTGTGTGTGTGTGTGTGTGTGTGTGTGTGTGTATGAGAGAGAATACATGTGAGAGAGAAAGTGTGTATGCGAGAGTGTATATGTATGTATATATGTGCATATATGTATGTATGTTTTTATGTGTATGTGTATGCGTGCATAGATATGTGGAGGTCAGACAACAGCCCAGGCTGTCACTCCTCAGTCACTGTCCATCTTGCCTTTTTTGAGACAAGGTCTCTCATTGTCCTTCAATTCAGTGAGGTTGGCTGACCAGCAAGCCCCAGGAACCTGCCTGTCTGCATTTCCCCAGAGCTAGGATTGTGCACACCCCTTCCTTAGTCTTCTGGCCTTTTCTGTTTTTAAGTCTGAGTTCCGGGGCTCGAACTTCTATCCTGGTGCTTAGAGGCAAGGATTTTACCTTCTGAGCTCTCCCCAGTGTCCACAACTGCTTTGTTCTTTAAACAGTATGTCTTTCTTCTAGTCTGGCCTTTTGATCTCTGTGTATTAGCACTAAGCTACAAGGCCTGCCTGAGACCCTCACTTCCAGTTTCCACTGTGATATCTCTGTCTTGTCAGAATGCACAGTGCTGGAGCCCTAGACTTCCTTCCTGTGAGCTTCTCTGCCTGCTGTGTCCCTATCAGCCTTCTAGCCGCTGATTCTCAGGCTAAGACCTTGACTCACTGTCTGCCGTCAGAGAATCCTCTCTCATCTTAATCTGTGTGATCGCCTGAGCTCACTCGAGGTGATATCATTTCCCTCTTCCCAGGCTCCCTGATAACCGAGGGGGAAGGCATAGAAGTTATCACTCTGTGTTGGTTGACCAGGAGGCCTTAGGAACACACGACTGGCTGGGTGGCTCAATTAGCAAAAACTTATTTTTCTCACAGTTCTGGAGGTGGGAAGGCCAAGATCCAGCTGCCTACAGAGCCAAGTCAGAGGGCTCACTATTTGGCTTATGGAAGGCCATCTTCCCACCAAGCCAGCACAAAGGACTTTCTCCATGTGCGTGCACCGATGGCTTCACTTCCTCTTTTTCCAGTGACACCAGTCACACAGGACTAGGACTCCACCCACATGACCTTATTTAATCTTGACTCACATGACCTAAAATTCCTATCAGCAAATATAAATAGGTGGTCAAGACTTTGCCTGAGGAGTGTGTGTTCCTGTGGAGATGACATTGGGACTCATCCTGGATTGTTCTACCTCCTTATTGCTTTGCTCCGGTTTTTCTCAGACTTTGCCTTCTAGGGCTGGAATTATAGGCTGCCTCCACATCTGCTCAGCATCTTTATGTAGGATTTGGGATCTGAACTTAGCTCTTTTGTCTTACAATACAGAGGCTTTAACCTCTGAGCCATCTCCCCAGCCTCATTCATTCATTCATTCATTCATTCATTCGGAGCCCACCCAATAAATATGGGGGCTGGGCAAGGTGCATTTAATCAGGCTTTTGTTACTGTGATGAAGTGGGTGAGACCGGCTGGCATTATATAGACAGAGATCAGTAGCACTTAGTTTTGGAGGCTGGAAGGCACAGCATTGGAACCAGCCACGTTCTAGCGAGGACTCTTGGCCATGTTTCAATGTGGTAGATGGCACAGGTGGGAACTGCGTGTGAGAGCAGGTGGTCCCTTCATCAGTCAGCAGGTCAGAGAGCTGAGGGACCAGGGAGCAGCACCTATAACCATCTCCATTAAGAAGGACCTGTGGGTGCTATGAGAATCACCTTCATCAGGGCTGCAGATGTGGCTCAGTGGGTAGAGTGATTGCGGAGCATGAGTATAAGCCTGGGTTCATCCCCAGCATTGCATGTACCAGGTGTGGTGGTGCACACTGCACTCAGGAGATGGAGGCAGGAAGATCAGATGTTCAAGGTCATCCTTAGCTACAGAGTGAGTCTGGCCTGAATTACATGAAACACTATTTACTTTTCTTTTTTTTTTTTAATACTTGATATTTTTTAATAAATTTCATTATTTATTTATGTACTTACTTATTGTGTTTCATCTTGGATTGCTTCTACCTCCTTGTTGCTTTGAGATTTCCCAGGCTCCGCCCACTAGGACCTGAAGTGCAGGCCACTGCTATTTCCATTTGGCGTTTCAATTTGTACGTGGGACCTGGGATCTGAACTCAGGACCTTCTGTTTGTAAGGCAGAGTTTTAACCCCTGAGCCATCTCTCCAGCCCACTTTTCTTTTTTTTTTTTAATATTTTGAAACTTTATTTATTTACTCATCCATTTATTGTGGATGTGTGTGTGTGTGTGTGTGTGTGTGTGTGTGTGTGTGTGTGTATCAGAAGGTACTGTGTGTCCCTGTGGAGGCCCAAGGGTGACTTTGGGAATCATCCTGGATTGCGTCTACCTCCTGGATTTGCTTTGCTCTGGGATTTCCGCAGGCTGCCTCTTTTTCTGTCTGGCATTTTTGCATGGGATCTGGGATCTGAACTCAGGACTTTCTGCTTTTAAGACAGAGTCTTAACCCCTGAGCCATCTCTCCAGCCCGTGAAACACTATTTCAAAAACAAACTAACAAACAAACAAAAGTCTAGGAAAGATACCATCCATCCAAACTAGACTCGTTGATTCTGTTTTGCCATGGGGATTTTGGATGCTTTCAGGAAGAAGCTGCTCTGTGTACCTGGGCAGGTATATATCCTCTGAAGTTGACTAAAGAGTGGTCTCTGGGGCCAGCGGGCTGCTGGTCAAATCTCTGCTATCTATGAGCCACCGTGATGGAAGCCAGCTCAGTTCACTTTGTAGAGTGCTGTGAGCATCGCCCACCCTGTCACTAGAGTCTGCAGGAGGGCCCTGTGTCCCTTCTGACAGCTTGCTCCCTACATCCAGGGAGAATTGGGCTCATTGTTTGGTGGGGTTTCCTTTAGGCTAGTTTGAGGAGTGTGAAAGAACCCATTTAAAAGGGTCTGATGAATAAAGGCGAAGGAAAGATCAAACTCAGTTCTAGTCAAAAGAGGTTTGTTAACAGGCAAGTCTCCTTCAAAGCCTCTATCGGGGGTGAGGGTGACTTATCTGGAGGCGCTGTGTGGAGCGAGGAGGCGGGTCTGGGGACACTCATTTGAAGTTCTAAGCAGGCCACTGCTGGCCTGGCAGCTGCGGCTCACATTAACAGTCAGTCTCTGGGAGTTAAGTGGGCAGTGCTGGAGATAAGAGTCTGGGAAAAATAACAAGTCGCTGGTTGTAGGTAATGTTTACTGGAGACGGTGTCCAGATGCACTGTCCTGCGCCCACTCCTGGGATACAGCCACAGGCTGCCAGCTAGTGAGTAAACCCTTCTGAATCCCTGAATTCCCGGTGTGGAAAATGGAACTATCCCGCCAGCATACAATCTGTGTTCCCACCATTTTGGATGATAGACTCATGTTAGAGACACACACTTCCTTAAACTGACAGTAATGGAAGTGTGATTCTGTTTCCATAGCAATTTCTCTCTTTCTGTCTGTCTGTGGCATTTATGGGTGCATGTGTAGAGACCAGAGGAGGATATTGGGTGATTTTCCTCTATCAAGTTTCTTCTCATTTTTTCTTTATTTGTGTATGATTTGGAGAAGGGCACTTGAGTATGTATGTGTGTGTATGTGTGCGTGCGTGCGTGCGTGTGTGTGTGTGTGTGTGTGTGTGTGTATGTGTGTGTGTACCAAAGGGCACTTGAATGTGTATGCATGTGGAGGTCCAAGAGTAACATCAGGAATCATCCTGGATTGCTCTACCTCCTTATTGATTTGCTCTGGGGTTTCCCAGGTTCTGCCTTCCAGGACTGGAATTACAAGCCACTGTCATATCCATCTGACATTTTTACATGAGATGGGGGTGGGGGTCTGAACTCATGTCCTTTTGCTTGAAAGGCAAAGGTCTGTCTCCCCAGTCCCCCACCTTAGTTTTTTGAGATGAGGTCTCAGTAAAACTGGAGGCGATCAATTTGGTGAAAGTGGCTGACCAATGAACACCATCAATCTTCCTGTCTCCCATACGTCCACTCCAGGCGTATAGATCCACACCACTACACCCGGCTTTTTAGGTGGGTGCTGGGGTTCTCAACTCAGGTCCTTGTGCTTGAATGACTGGCACTTGATCAACTGAGCTCTCTTCTTTGCCCCCAACTATCATATGCCAGGCTGGCAGTGTACCACAATGAGCTCATCCTCTCCTCACCATGCCATGCACTTTTATTATTTCTACTTAACACATACAGGAACAGAGACTCTGAGATATTCACGTAATTCACTTAAGGTCTTCCAGCCAATACACGAGGACTGGGGACTGAAACTCACACAGTCTGCTACAACCAAAGCCTGTGTTCTTAATTGCCTGTCTTAACTGCCCTGCTAGCTGGAGCCTGCATGGATTGGATCTCCTTTTCCTTAGAAGAAGGCTGGGTGGCTGGGAACATTCAGTGGGTAGAGCACTTGCCTAACATGCCCGACACCTGGGTTAGATTCCCGACTAAACTAGGCGTGCTGGTAAATCCCTAGGATATTAGCAATGGGGAAGGTGGAAGTGGGAAAGCATATGGAAACAGAGGTATTCTCATGGCAAATTTCAGCAATTAGAAAGACACATAGAGGTTAAATTATTTCACCTGGAACTGTTCACGGCACTGACCGTGAGGGAACGTTATTTTTCCCCTATTAAAAGCCAAATGGCTAGGAAGATGGTTCAATGGTGAAGTGTTTGCTGCACAAGCCTGGACTTCATTTTTGAATCTCTAAACCCCCAGGAAGGGGCGGGGTCCATGGAGAAACCTTGACTTCATGATTCAGAGAGCAGTGGGGTCAGTTGGATGATAGTCCTTCTGCATCCTGGAAGAGGTTGTCTTTCTCGTCAGTGACTTTGCCATGAGCTCCTGCTTCAAAAATCTAACACACAGTGAGTGATGCATTGGGACCCTGCTGCGCGCGCGCATGCGTGTGAGAGAGAGAGAGAGAGAGAGAGAGAGAGTGTGTGTGTGTGTGTGTGTGTGGCTGAGAAGTCACAGTGTGGAGTCCCTTCCTTCCTGCTTTGGCTCTGAGGTGATCTGTAGCCATCCTGTTTGATCATCTACTTAGTGGACACTATACTGTCTGCTTCCTATGGTACTGAAATGTATGAGTTTCACAAGGGTTTTGTGGGGCTGGAACTATTTATCAATCTCTCTCTCTCTCTCTGACCAAACACTCAGCTTTTGACAAGCCCTCTCTGCTCATGCTACTAATTTAAATTGTTTGATAATGGCAACCTTTGAGAAATTTTTCTTACACTTCTACAACCTAACAGGTGCTTTGAGGACAGGCCTAGATATCTCTCTCTATACACACACACACACACACACACACACACACACACACACATACACGCACATATGGTTGCACTTGCATGTGTATTTAGTCCTGTGTAGAAACCAGAGATCGTTCACTCTTTTGGAGCTTTACTTATTGAGATGAGCCTTCTTTCCAGGACCTGGGGCTTCTTGATTGGCCAGTAAGCCTCAGGGATCCTCCCATCTCCACCTCCCCTGTGTTGGAATTATAAGTGGGTCATCATGTAGCTTGGCTTTTTTTTTTTTTTTTTAACATGGTACTAGGACTCAAGTCCTCATGATTGTGTGGCAAGAATTTTACTGACCCAAGTCATCTCCCCAGTCCTTTCTTAGTCCTTATAACTCATGCAAAACACGACATATTTGTTGACCGACAGCACCAACACCAACATACAAGAAGGACATGCATCCCGCGTCATCTGTGTACTCGGGTAAAGCGCTACCAGCTCCATTTGTCAGACAGAACAATGGAGTGAAAGCCCATGAAGGTCTTTGCTGAGCCTTTCTGCCAGAATTTCTCTTCCAAGCTTTGGCCCCATGGTGAGCCCCGCCTTGGCAGAACGGGATCCGTAGTGTCTACCACATGGCTGCTTCCCCGCTGTGCTGCAGGATGAGATCGTTTGGAGACAATCACCTTCTGTCTCTGGGCTCTGACATCTGGGAGGTGGCCGGCAACAGGCCCTGGCCAGGCCTCCTGGCCCTTAGCTTGCTGCATGTGTGTTGGAAGCCGACGTTTGGGAGAAGCCATGATGGCGAAGGTCACCTTCTGGACAAATAATTCTGGCCCAGGGCGCCAGATGCAACTGCAAGTCCGTGGCAACGAATAAATGACTTTGTTTCAAATCAGGATTTCGACAGAACTGCGGTTGCCCTTTGCTCAAGAGCCTTGGCACCGCAGAAGGAAGCAAAGGAGGGTGGCTTGGTTGGAATCCAACTTTAGTAATTAGTTCTATTCACAATAAGGCGTGTTAATAGGTCTCACATCGAGCCGGCACAATCCCCTGTGTCAGGTGCCAAGTGCCAATTAATGAAATCAACATACGTGTCCCACAGGTAAAAGGACCCGCTGCACCCTCAGTGCATGTTTGCTTCATCTGCAGCTGGATCACAGACAATAGACCTCAGGCTCCAAGAAGATAGGGCCTGGGTCTCCTTCGCTGACGGTGACTTGCTCAGCACCGAATCTCCTTCCCCCAGGTCTGTGTGTGAGGCTGGAGAAGCCCGAGGAAGCTCCCCTCCCTTCTGTGGGCACTTCTCGAGGTTGGCTCTTCACCTAGACTTCAAGAAGTTGCATCTGCTCTAGCTCCAGCCCCTTCAAGGCTCCCTGGGAGTGAGGTCAGCCACGAGATCTTGTCATTCATGCTGTCCCTGTCCACAAGTATGTGGCTGGGGTGACAGGAATTGGCCACAGGTCCATGGATGAGACCAGAGGCTATCTAGCTAGGGTGATACTTGAGCGCCATGCAAAGAATTATTAGTTAAAGAAGTTGTAACTGGGCTGGAGAGGTGGCTCAGGGGTTAAGCCTCTGCCATGCAGGTGGAAGGTCCTGAGTTCGGATCCTAGACCCCACGTATAGACACCAGGCGGAAGTGGGGGCGGCCTGTGTTTCTGGTCCTGGTAGGGCAGAGCCTGTGAATCCCTGGTCAGAGTAAACAAGGAGGAGGTGGAGGTGGTCCATGGTGGTTCCCGAATTCATCCGTGGTTCTACACACACACACATACATACACATACGCACACACACATACATGCACAATTGAATAAATAATAATAATAAAAAAAAAAGTTGTAACTGAGGCAGCCGGGAGTGTGATTCAAGAGGTAGAGTGTTGGTCTAACGTAGAAACCCTGGGTTCTGTTCTCTGCATGAACCAGTTGTGGTAACACAGGCCTGCCATCTTGGGAGGTGAAGGCAAGAGGGGTCAGAAGTGCAAGGTCATCCTTGGCCATTTAGCACTTTCTAGGCCACCTTGGGCTACATGAAACCCTGTGTCAAAAATGGAAAAAGTGAAAGATTGATAGATGAGAGAGAGAGAGAGAGAGAGAACTTGTATAGCCTAGAGAAGTCCTTGGCACATTGGTGTTTCTTCAGTAAATGTTGGTTTAATGAAAGAATGAATAAATTTTATCAGCATTACTGGACATAGCCCAAGATGCTCTTTGCTCTTGGGAGTTTTCCTTAGTTCCTTTCTTTTGGATAAGTTTGCAGGGAAACCTGGAAATAAAGGACCTTCCCTCTTTGGAGAGATTGTTGTCTTTCATATTTTCCATCCTGTGATGACTCAGGATTAAGAATCACAGAAGAGACAAGCCTCTGGGGAGTGTCTAGATTGAGTTCACTGAGATGAGAAGACCCGCTTTGAATGTGGGCAGCATTATCCCATGGGCTGGGGTCCTGGGCTGAATCAAAAGGAGAAAAGCATTCATCTCGCTGTGCTTCCTGACTGTGGATGCCACGTCACCAGCTGTCCCGGTCTCTTGCTGCCATGATAGGCTGTGCCCTTGAATTGTGAGCCAAGATAATTCTTTCCTTCCCGAAGTTGTTGTTAGGTGCTTTGTCACAACAATGAGATGAGTAACTAACACTGATCTAGATAGCTAATCCTCTATTTCTCCCTTCCTAATAATTAATATTATCTGTGTTAGTGAGAATGTTTTAGTTTGCTTAGATTTTATTCCTTAAACATACCTCCATGGACTGGGAAGATGGCTCAGTGGGTAAAGAGCTTGCCATGTAGGTGTGTGGACCTGAGTTCAGATCCCCAGAATGCATATAAAATCTGGGTGTGGTGCATATAAAATCCCAGTGCTAAGGGGGTGGAGACAGGAAGATCCTGGTGATTCACCAACCAATCAGTCTGGCTGGAGCTTTTGGTTCAATAGAAAATACATCTCAAAAAGTAAGGTAGAGATGACTGTGATGTCTAGCTGCCACATGGGCAATCTTCTCACCTCCACCCCACAATACACTTGAATCATATTCACCATTAGCAGAGTGTGGTGATACACACCTATAATCCCAACAATCAGTAGGCTAAGGCAGGAGGG